>OVBA01000537.1:0-63545 GCA_900406435.1 Lepidium aucheri | reverse complement strand
TGTCTTTCAATTCAAAGTTCTATTTTCTGTACGATTAATTAGTCTACTTAAATTTTTGTTTTACAATTACTCATTCCCAATAATAATTCTATTACCTACAAAATTATTTTTTTAATTAAGAAACCCTTTTTAGAAATCCCCAATAATCATCAACACAAACTCAAAAAACTAACAATCTCTTAACAACACTTTTTACTATTTTAATTATTATTTTATTCATAGAAACCCAAAATAAAAAACTCCCTATAATGTTGCTCTTAGGAGCATAACAAGCACAATCACCACCACCTCGATAACCAGCTTTTTTACAGTCACGTTTACATTCACGCCATCCATATGTAAACTTACACAAAGTAGTACAATGATCATATGAAAATTCTTCAATCTTTGCACCTACACAAATGAATCCACATAAATATTAATTGGTAATCAGTATAAACAATGTGTGTCCATATATATGTACAATTATATAGTTTTTATTACAATTAATTATACCAACGACATGTTCATTGCTTTTAGAATGATCAAAACACAATTTTATACAATTAAACAAAAAATTTGACATACCTAAAACCGTAACACTGTCGTTGGATGAAAAAACTGCAAATATTGCTACCAAAAAACAAATAGCCAAAGATTTTGTTACACCCATGATTATATATTTTTAATGAAATTAACTGAAAGATATCTCGAAGATAAGCTCTATTTATAATATCTTTGGTCTTATATTTTTTTTTACTATTGATTGAGTTTCAATATTTGAGGATTTTTCTTTTTCATATTTGGTAAAAATATCACTGGAGTTTAAATTGAATTTATCAAGGTACCATTTAATAATGATAACTATGAAAAGTTGCAAAGTAAAGTGAATAAAAATCTTTTGACACTTGTGATATTAGTCAGAAATAATTTCTTACATACTTCTTAGGTTTCATTTTAACTGATGTTTTAAGATTTTTTATTATTTTAATTGATTCCAATGCAAAATTTATTGTATTTTTAGTTTTTTTACTGTTTGAATTTTGCAGATTATTTTAAAATTTATGATAAATTATGTTTTATTTAAATAAAATAAAATTTTAATAATTCCATAAAATTGTATGAAAATTCCTAAAACATCAACATATAATGAAACAAAGAGAATATATCAATTAAGATGATCAAATCAATATGTTAAGTTAAATGCTAGATTTCATTGCATAATTTTGGTGGAAAATTTTGTAATTAAAATTACTCAATGTTCTCTATTAAAATCAGAAAAATAATAAATCAGGTCTTAAAAAAATTATTTATGTTTATTCTTCGTTCATTCCTATGACTAGAAATGATGCTATTATTTTTAATTAATATTTTCAAAGCAATTATAACGAAATTCTATCATTGTAGACTTAAAAAAAGTTGTTTGTTAGATTGATTAGTGATATGTGTGTGTTTTTTTGACTTGTTTCATAAATTGGTCATTAACTGTGGGTTTAAAATATGTTCGTTAAAGGTAAATGACGATTGTCTCCGGACTCTATGGCCTTTGGTGAATGGATCAATGACTTGTCGTTTATTGATATGGGTTTTACGGAAAATAGATTTACGTGGCGAAGAGGCAATCCAAGTCTATGTATTTAGCGAAGAGACTAGACTGAATTATGTGTTGTGCTCACACGTGACTAAAGTGGTAGGAAGCAACTATGGCTCATCTTCCTTTTCTCGCTTTGGATCATACACCATTATACCTGCAACTTTCTTCGGTAATACATGGGAATCCTAGTTGCCGCCCATTGAGATTCAAAGCTACTTGATTAGGGCATCCAAGTTTTCAAGAACTATTACATAGCTCCTGGAAACATAATATATGGACAGATGATGCATTGAAGAGCCTCTGAAGCCGACTCAAGGAGTGTAATAGACCGGTATTTGGAAAAATGAGCATAGAAAAAAAGAGAGCTTGCTAAAGGAAATAAAGTTGGTTCAAGACTCTTTAGAGACTCAACAATCAGATGCGTTGTTGGTTAAGGAGGAAACTTTAGTGAAAGAGGAAGTTTTGGAGCAAGAACAGATGATTTGGTTCCAAAAATCAAGAGAGAAGTGGGTTGTTCAAGGGAATCGCAATACATGCTTCTTCCATATGTCTACGAGTATCTGTCGGAAATGAAACCGGATTCAAAGTTTAAAAAACTCTGATGGTGTATAGGTTGAAGATAGTCATGACTTGGGAAATATGGCGATTGAATATTATCGTTCTTTGTACTCATTGGCGAATGTACAAGAGCAAGTGAACTCTCTTCCCTGTATAGGTTTTCCTCGCCTATCTGATGTGGATTTGGCATGCTTACAACGCCTGTTCATGGCAGGGAAAATGGAGATTGTAGTTCGGAGTATGTGATGCTATAAGGCTCTAGAACCATATGGTTATCAACCTGTTTTCTATCAGCAATGTTGGGAGGCTATTGAACATGAGTATGTAATTTTGTGTTGGATTTTTTGAAACTAGAATGCCTTTTGCCGAGTGCGAATGATGCACTTCTTGTGTTGACAGCTAAGATTTTTAAACTTGAAAGAATCATGTAATTCCAACTAATTAGCTTGTGTAATGTCTTATTCAAGACAATCACAAAAACAATGGTGATGATGTTGAAAAGTTTTATGTCATTTTTCATTGGTCGTGCTCAATCTAATTTTACCTCGGGGCATCTGAGTACTGATAACATTATGATTATCTAGGGAATTATCCACTCAATGAAATAGAAGAAGGGTAGGCGTGGATGGATGATGCTTAAACTCTACTTGGAGAAAGCATATGACCAGATCAATGGGATTTATTTGAAGACACATTACATGCTGAGGGTCTATTAGTTGACAGGATTGTGCGTATTATGCAGTATGTTGTAGGACCATCGATGACTTTACTCTGGAATGGTGAGCATACCGAGCTGTCAACCATAGTGAGACGACTTTGGCAAGGTGATTCCAACTCACCTTACCTTTTTGTCCTTTATCTTAAGCGGTTATGCCACCAAATTAACTTGCGATGGCCTCTAAGAGTTGGAAGGCAATATATTTGTCAAGAGGGAGTCTATGATTTTCACATATCTGCTTTTTAGATGATCTCATTCTATGTGTTGAGGCTTCAATGATGCAAGTGAATGTTATTCGAGTAGTTCTAGATCGATTATGTGAAGTATCAGGACAAAGAGTAAGTCTTGATAAAAGTAGATATTCTTCTTTGATAATGTGTCTAGATAATTGACCTCTCAAATCAGTGTAGCAAGTGGAATTCAACAAACTAGAGACCTTGGAAAATACTTGGGTATGCATGTGCTTTATAAATAGATTAATAAAGAAACCTTTCGGAATGTTGTGGAGAAGGTGTCTTTTTGGGTGGAAAGGATGCTTCTTAAGTATGGCTGGCCGTGTTACAATAACAAAGCAGTTATATCTTTAATCCCAATGTACATGAGTACGATATTTTTACATAAGTGTACGCTTAATAAGCTTAATTGTTTATCTCGTCCTTCATTTAGGGAGTAAGTCTAAGAGAAGGAAACTATATTTAGTGGCTTGAGACTTGGTGTGTTCGGATAAGTCGATAGTGGTTTGGGGCCAAAGTGGGTTGGCAATTGATTCATGATACGAATAGCTTAGGGACCAAAGTTCTACGAGCTCAGTATAAAGTGGGTATTATGAATGAAAGGGATTGGTTAATACAAGACTACTTGGTCTTCAATGTGGTGCAATATTTATATATGGTCTAAAACATGTTTTTATTCACGGTATAAGGTGGATCGTGGGTAAAGGCCAAACAATTGAGTTCTGGAATGATAAGTGGATATGAGATGAAGCTCTACAGTATACTTTTTTGGTGAAAATTCTGCTGGCTACTCTACCTTTGAAGGTTCATGATTACTGGGGTGAAAGTTCAGGATGAGACCTAAATCGGTTTGATAATTTAATCTTGGAAAGAACAAAACTATAGTTGAGGACAATTATTGTAGACAAGGTGACTGGAGCCTTAGATCATGTATCGTGGGATGGTAATTCAGATGGATGATTCGTGGTAAAGTCAGCCTATATGTTTCTAGCTTGAAATACAAATGACAATATATGGGAGTGTTTTACACTCGAGTTTGGCGTGTTTGTGCGCCGAAAAGGGTGATACTTTTTCTTTGTCTTGTGTCTCACCAAGTGATCATGCCAAACACAAAGCCCTGCAGACGCTACTTAAGATGTGTTTGGTTTGCAAGTAGGGAGATGAATTTATCTTACATGTACTTAGAGATTTTGAGGCTATGAAAGGAATCTAGCAGCGTGTCGTTCCTAAGTGAAAACAAGATGTATTCTTCTCGGCTTGTCTTTCTTGAATGGATTTATACTAATCTCGGCTTGAAAAAAGAGATTAAAGATTTTGAATGGGAAACTTTCTTTGCTATTGGTGTGTGGTGGAGCTAGAAATGACGGTATGAGAATGTCCTTGGGATGGTCGGAAAATATAGGGATCAAACTCAACTTTTAAAGGAAAAAGCTAAAGAGATTGTAGATAATGGTAGATGTGAGACTTGTATGATCTTCTAGAAACCACCGCAAGAAAACTGGGGTTGTTTGAATACTAATGGTGCCTCACATGGGAACCCGGGATTGGCTACAACGGGTTGTGTTATCTGAAACGACAATGGGGATTAGTATGGTGGTTTTGCCTTAAACTTAGATGTATGTACAACCACTTTAGCGAAACTCTGGGAAGTCTATTATGGTTTGTATATTGCCTGGGAGAGAAGGTATGCTTGAGTTGAATTAGAGGTGGACTATTCATTGGTGGTAAATTTCCTTACAATTTTCACCCTCTTTCCTTCCTAACACATTTATGCTAGGACTTTTTGTTTAGGGACTGACCAATTTGCATTTTTCATGTGTATATAGAGGTTAACTTCTGGCGAATAGTTTAACTAACTATGCCTTTAAGTTACCGCCTGTTTTCCATTTTTTGGATAACATTTTATATTCTATACATTCGATTTTACTTGATGACTCTTTTGGGGTTTTGACTCCTAGTGTAGTATGGTAGTACTTTATTTTTTTAATATAGGAAGGGTTTTGCCCTATTTTCAGATATAAAAAAATGTTTGTTAAATCCATATTCTGATAAGTATAAAATGAATTGCCATTTGTCTCAAAAAAACTAGATGTTATTTTTATTTTATTTTTGTTAAAAAAATCGATGTTATTCTTAACACATGAGTTACATATAAACTATAAAGACACTATTTTAGGTGGAAAAAATATAAAATATAAAATTTCCTTAAAAATGTGATATTGTTATTGTTATTATTATTCCTTCAAAAATGTGATATTGCTATTTTAATATATATATATATATATATTGTCACTATTATGATACAACTATCCGGTTCATTAGCCAATTTTCTATATAGTGTAGACAGTAAAATTTGATTTCTGATTATATAATGATGTTTGTCTTTAATGAATTTATTAGCTGCCACTAGACTAATATCACTTACATAAATATTTTTTATTAGAAATATTAATTATTTTGATGAACTCTATTAACTTTGATTTGTCAGTTTGATTCAGAATTTAATGAATAAATATACAACTTTTTATTCCATTCAAATCATTTAAAATTTCATTCCTTTTCTTTTTCTTTGGTCGAAAAACTCCATTCATTAAAGTTTGTAATTTTTGATTATATTTGAGAACTTTGAGTAGTAGTGTTGCGGATGAATATAGTTGACTTTATATATTATTGTTGCTTATATTTAAAACGTCAAACCACAAATAATATACTATTTATCTATGAGAAATGTATACATGCAAATGTTTCATGAATAATTGATACTTTTAATTAATTGCATATATGAACGTGTGAATTGTCACCTTAAACCATTTTGTGAGGGTTTGGTATGGTCAAATATGCACTTTTTTAGTTAGAAAAGAAAGTATGAATTTTGATGATATCATTTTAAGTAGTTTCTAACTAATCTACGTCTATTTGAACACAGCTGCTTTGAAATTGATAGTATATTGTCTCCATCTCTAATGTGGAATTTGTTTTAGTTGGATAGTTTCTTAACGAATTTCATTAGTGAGGGGTTAGTTTGCAACTTTAATTATCGAGAGGACTTTATTGCAAATTCTCCTAATGTAAATAATTAAGTGCGGACGTGGCGGTAGATTGCGATACCCCCTATCATCATATTTGTTATGTAGAGCCTCTTTTTCAGAAGGAGGGTCTAACGTATAAATAAGGACGAATCTTCAACCGGATTGTGACCTGAACCGGAACCGGATCCGGATCCGAATCAAGTTATTTGACCCAATGCCAGCTCGACGCCTGCTTCGGTGCTTTCTATTCGCAATTCCGTCAACATTTCTGTTGTTTACCGGCAACATCTAAAGCATTCGAGAAATTCGAACACGACACAGAAAGTTATTTACCGCTAAATTGAATTTGTATGATTTTGTTCTCGGTGAAGCTTTCCGAGCCCGGAACTGGATCGGATATCATCAGGATTTCTTGAGTTTCCTCTAATCGAAGAGCAATTATGGAAGTGGGGTTCTCTCGGGAGTAAAGGATGATCCAGAGAAGGCTGGATTCCAAGGATTGATCTTACAAAATCATGTGGTTTTCCTTCTTAAGACCCAGAGATCGATTCTCCTTGGGTGAACTCAGGTTTTAATTTTGTTTGATCGGTTTGATTTTATGTACTTGTCTTCGATTCGGTAACAAGTTCCATTTGTGATTATCTTTGTTTCATTTAAAACTTCAACTGTGACTGAATAGATTTGGTTGTGCATCTTGAGCAATTTTGTGAATTCTGGCTCAAAACGTGTCTTTTAAGGGTGTGATTGAGAGGGTTTTCGATTGTAATCTCCTTGGAACTAGAATTTGAGGTTTGCAGTTAGTTGCTAGGGTTTCTGACAAGTAGAATGTTTTGATGGGTTTGAATGGTGCTGTCGAAGGGAAATATTGTTCATCGTCCTCAGTTTTAGTCACGGGTCAACTTATTGAAATCGCAGCCAATTGGGCAGGTTAAAGAGACTATCTTGACCGTAGAAGAATGGCATGTTCTCTTGAAAGTTTATTGAGATCTTAGTGTTACAACATTAGTTGTTTGTTGATCACACAAGATGATGGAAACATAAGTGTTGAAACTTTGCTTTTATTTTTAGGTATCTTACTGACCAGTTGAGAAAAATTCAGGTTGTGAACGAGGTTAATAAGGTTAGTAGCATAAAGTTTATTCACTTTTAGCAACTGTCTTGGCATAACTGTTTCGGATTTTAGGCTATGATCTTTGTTTTTTAACGGGTGCCATTTTGTAGGACCTCGTTGTTGAGGCATTGAGATCAATTGCAGAGATTATTACTTATGGTGATCAACATGACCCCTCATTCTTTGAGTGAGTCTTTTCGCCAATTTTCAGTCAGCGCCCTTCAATTTCCTATTGGCTTATGTTAATATTTGCGGTTGATGCAGATTTTTTATGGAGAAACAAGTAATGGGAGAGTTTGTACGTATTTTGAGGGTTAGCAAGACGGTTACAGTTTCTGTTCAGTTGTTGCAAACCATGAGTATTATGATCCAAAACCTAAAAAGCGACCAAGCTATCTGTGAGTTCAACAGATGCAATATGTATCTCTTCGAGAATTTCTCGTGATTATGGTCTGTTGATGATTTTCTTTTGAAACTCCTTGCAGATTACTTGTTCAGTAACGAATATGTAAACTATTTGATAACATATAAATTTGACTTTCAACATGAAGAGCTTCTATCCTACTATATTTCCTTCTTAAGGTACATTTTCCTGCTGTCATCTCTGCTTTAGGAAATACTTACCAGCTGTCTGATATCTGTTTCATTTGCTTTATGTAGAGCTGTTAGTGGGAAGCTAAACAAGCACACAATATCGTTACTTTTGAAGACCGAGAACGTGAGTATTCTATAAGTTGCACGTACCTTATAACTATTTTTCCTTTATGAAAATTTTCTGCCATATTTTAATTCTGTCTTTCTACGTCTAGGATGTAGTAGTTTCTTTTCCTCTTTATGTCGAAGGCATAAACTTTGCGTTTCATGAAGAGAACATGATACGCACTGCAGTTCGTGCCCTAACACTTAATGTATATCACGGTCAGTCATTTACAATAGTTCATTTTATTTGTCAGTTGTATCATAAAATATAATTAGAAGTTTTAGCAACTTTTCTAATGCATTGTTAGTTTTTTTTTGTGCAGTTGGTGATGAATCTGTGAATGATTATGTTGTTAGTCCACCGCACACTGAGTACTTTTCAAAATTGGTTTCATTTTTCCAAAAGCAATGCATGGATCTAAGTGCAATGGTGTTGAACAGTCTAAAGTAAGTTTCACTGCATTTTCATTTCTTGTGTCAATAGCTTGTACAACTGATGAATACATATCACAAGTCTTTCATATATATCTGCTTGTGTGTGATCTGGATAAATTATATTCCTCTGAAAGATTTTCATTTGATCCTTGCTAAGGAGCCCATCCCCAGACTCGGGTGGAAAATTGTTTTCTGCTGTTGATGGGATTGAGGACACCTTGTATTACTTTAGTGATGTTATCTCAGCTGGCATACCTGATATTGAGAGGCTTATAACAGATCACATTCTGCAGCATTTATCTCTCCCACTTCTTCTCCCGTCTTTATGCTCCGAGGCTGTAAATGTACAATGACACCTTTTCCTTTTAATTTTCCTTTTCAGGGTTGATTTATTTTGTCCTTCGGGATATAATGTTAGTGTGGTTAGTTTTGACTATGTGCAAGGGTACCATATGTTATATCAGTAAAATATTGGTTTTGTGGTTATTTCAGGATATATCAGTTGATCCTGTCACCTCTCTCTATCTGCTTTCTTGCATCCTGCGGATAGTTAAAATCAAAGATTTGGCAAATATAACTGCTGCTACTCTTTTCTGTCCTATAAAAGCATTCATTTCAAGTTCCCTAGTGAAACCTAAGAGTAGCTTGGCTCCTGAACACCTTGCATCTGGAAATGGGCATCCAGAAAATGGTGTGGCCGAGGACGCAGATCAACAGTGTTCAAGCACTGTAGTCTTGAATGAGGATGGAAATTCCCACGTTTGCACTGAAGATACTTCCAAAAGTATCTTCAACAATTCGCATATAACATTTAGGTAACATGTTAGCAAATAAGATCTTGAACAAAGTTAAGATAGTTGCTTTTTCCACTCTGTAAACTATCTTTGATGCTGTCTTCATTTTACTCCTCTTTTGTATACCATAAAGCTGATGTTATTTTTTTCTGGTTACTAGGGAGACTTTACTTCAGTATATTTCTGAGGGAGATGATGTGCAAGCTCAGGGTTCCTTGTTTGTGCTAGCCACTTTGTTACAGACAAAAGGTATTGGTAGTGCTGTTGTGGAGATTCTTCTCGCCTGTTCTGGTTTTGACGTCACATTCTATTTTTGTAGAACTTGAAGAGTCAGTGCTAGATGCTTTTGGCATTCTTCCTCAGCGTAAGCAGCACAAAAAACTTTTGTTGGTGAGTTTCTGTCATAATCCTTTATCTTGTGCTAAGTATCTGTTCTAGCAGATTCCCAGGTAGATTGTTAGGGTAATTTCCTTCTGCATGGGTACTTTTTACCGGTCCAAAAGATATGCATTTTACTTGTTGGACAGCCTTTTCTCTTATTTAAAACTGAATTAATAGTTCATTTCTGCCAGCAATCTTTGGTTGGGGAGGACAGTGGTGAAGAACAATTGTTTTCACAACAAAATGGTTCTAGGAGAGATGGCTTGAGTAGCGAACTTGATTGGTATCTTCGGAGGTTGGAGGTACTTCACTGCATCTCTTAAAATTATATTACACCTTATCCCCACCCATGTCTCTGGTAACGTTTTATACTGTGATTGACTTATATGTTCGCGTACCTTTAACAGGAGCAGTTTGGAGTATGCTGTTCATTGCCTGGGGCTGCAATGTCCCCACGATTACATAGACATCAGGTAATTATGAATGTTTGTAAACTTAAGTTATTAGTCTTGCTTCTTCTGAAATTTAAACTGCGAAAGCTAGGTTCTTTTTCATAGCAATGGTAAAATTCTTGTGGCGATTTATTATCAAATTGGTGTAGGTCGTGGATTCATTGGTCAGTCTTCTCTGCCGAGAAAACATATCTGCAGAAACATTATGGGATGGAGGATGGCTTTTACGCCAATTGCTTCCTTATAGCGAGGCAGAATTTAATCGCAAGCATCTCAAAATGCTATATGTACGTTGCTTTCAAGATATATATATATATATATATATATATTTTTTAGTTTGAAACTATTTTATTTTCCCCTCTCTGTCTCTTATTTTACCAGTTTCCTGCTTATGGTAGGTTTCTTATGAGAAATGCACAAGTGCCCTTACCCGGGAAATTAAAGGTACCTGGCCTGATCTACTCATCACAGTACTGCTTGATGAGTGGAGAAAGTGCAAAAGAGGTAAGTAAAGAAGCAAATAGTAAATGTGTTGGATTTTAATTATATGAATATGTTCAGTGAGTCTGATACCAAATCTCTTCTGACAGTGATTGAAGCTCCATCCCCCCAAAAAGAGCCTAAATCTGTTATTCTCCAGTTGGATAGATCCTCTTCTAATGGTAACACATTTTGTGAAATTAGCCGAATGATATGGACATTCCCTTGTTCAAACTCTGTTTATGCAACCATTAACACTGAAGCTCTTTTATAGATAACGCAGCTAGCGAATCTTCATTCACAGCAGGTGAAAGGATGTGCGAGGTGGTAAAGGTTTGTCAGTTGTTTTCTTGTTCTCTTTCTATCAGCTCTTGTCATTCATGTAAATGATAACACACATTTGAAAATTAATACCTTATTCTGTAGATTTTCGTGCTTCTTCATCAACTCCAAATCTTTTCGCTCGGTAGGCCCTTACCCGAGCAACCTCCTATTCAACCTCCAGCCAACCGATCTGAAACGTCTCGTGCCACAATTGCTGGTTTGGATGTTTCAGTCCCCAAACCTGGCACCGAACTGAAGCTAGGTTAGCAGATGATGTATTTGCTTATCTTATACCTCTATCTAACCAACCACACGATGTCCACAATCGATTCTCATGTATGTATCAAATCTCATCTGGGTATCCGTAGTTGATCTAGTCTTTGAAAATTTCTGGTGCAGTTGATGCTGTACCGTGTAGGATTGCCTTTGAAAGAGGCAAGGAACGGGATTTCTCGTTTCTAGCATTATCATCTGGTGTTTCTGGCTGGATTGTCCTTGTTGATCCAGATAACGGAATAGTCCGTGTTGCCGCACCTTTAGCCGGCTGCAAAGTACGTAATCGCTTTCATCATCTTCCTTCTTTAACGATAATATTTGTCAACATATATAACACAGCAAAGACAGAACTCAATCATGGTAAATGAGCTATCATTTTTTGGTTGTTGTTTCAGCCCCGAGTAGATGAAAAGCACCCAAAATGGCTACACTTGAGAATCCGACCATCTTCATTACCGTTGTTGGATCCAACAAGGCGAGGAGTCTATGAGAAGCTAAAGTCCAAAGGTCTAGTTGACGGGAGATGGATATTAGCATTCAGGGACGACGAATCTTGTCACTCTGCTTACTCAATGGTTGCAGGTGAGATTGATCTACAATGCAGTGAAGTAGAAAGAAGGTTAAGGCCATTGTTCGACCTTGAAAGAAACCAGCAAGATCAATGTACCATCACTTCTGATGTATAGCCGTCATCAACTTGGTCAAAGTCACGTTGAGATCACATTTTGATTTGCATTCAAAAGTTTGGTTTGATCCACTCGTAGCAACAGCTTCCATGATTCCTTCAACGCACACAATTTTCAGGTGCCTTGTTTCACAAGTTTCATGTCCATTTATTCAGCACAGCTTTATAGCTCCTCCCTTCTCAGGCTTCTTTCTTCTTTATCTCTGCATATTTTTTGTTTGTTTGCTTTGTTTATTAATTTTTTTTTGTAATGTGTTAATGTAACATCATTGTATAGGATAAATAAAATATGGCTTTTAAATGTTGATCCTTGCTCTTGTTATGAGCCATAATGATTGTTTCTTTACGCTTCTGTTTTACATTTGCAAAATAAGCTAAAAACTTTGTTGGATATGAATTTTTATGAACAATAAAATTAATCTCAAACTAAGCAATTAATAGAGTAAAATAAATAAAGAATCCGCCCATAAATAACTGGTTTAATTGGTTTGTCCTGATTTAGCTAGATATTAAGTGGTGTTCGAATCTGATCTGACTTGAGAAATACTATGAATTAAGTTGCTCTCGATTCAATGTTTAATTGTTGACAAAAAAAGTTTAAAAATAAAGTAACCCATAAACTGATATATCCCGGTCAAATATACAAAATTTAATTCTATCCTATAATATATGGAGTTTTAATAGAGAATTTATAGATATGTGAGTTATGAATCAGATTTTATCGATTCAATTTACAAAAAAAAGTGATATTAAGCTAGCAACCTCAAATATATAGTTTCCACTTCGTGTATTTTTGTACCGAACTTTTCTCAGTCCCGTGGATAATTATAAAAACAGATGGATGATTAAAAGAAATTATAGTAAGAAGTGAATTTGGAATTGTGGATCAAGTTTTATCGATCCAATTTTCCCGAAAAAAAGGATTATTCCAAAATGCAAAGGGTAAAATAATAATTTAACAAAAAACATGTCAGTTCATAACCGACCTGTGAAAAAGGTGAGAGCTTTTTTTTCTTCCTTAGTTTCCACTCTTCGGCGGGAGAAATTGAGACGATGGAAGAATCAGATGTAAAAACTCACTTTGTGTTTTGTGTTCCTTTAACGATATTGGTTTCGCTTCTTATATAATTCTGAGCTTCATTTTTGTTTCTGTTTTGTTTGCAGAAAACGACGGCTTTGAAGAAAGCTTACGCTGAGATGATTCTAAACACGGCGAAAGAATCGGCCGCTAGGGTTATGATTTCCGAACGAAATTCAGCTCAAATTTACCACGATCTCTGTGCAACCAAAGAGGAGTCTCTTCGTTTGCTTGTCCGATTGAAACAGATGATTGATGCTAAGGTAATCCGACAGATATCAGAAAAACTAGGACTTTTTAGCTTACTTTGTTGTCTTGTGTGTTTGTTTTGTTTTAATAATGGTTTAAGAGATGTGGGAACTTTTTGCTTTGTTGTTACTCTCATTGATTGAGCTCTATTAACAGACAATCGAAGCAGAGGTTACATCATCGTACCAGCAACAACAGATTGATGTGCTTGAAGCTCAGCTTCAAGAGGCTGAAGATATTATTACTGATCTTAGGTCAGAATTGAGATGGGTTAGAGACAAGTTGGAGAAAGCACGGACTGTTGTTAATAAGGAACAAGAAACCACTTGTGCTCATCCAGAGGTTGTTATTGCTAGTTTGCATCCTTGTAGTCAGAATGTTGCAGATACTTGCTTTTCTGTCGAATTGAGTGACTCTCTACCGAATCAGAGCTCATTGCATGGTGATGAATGTGGTGGAAATGAGGAAAAACAGTTCGACGGGTTGGGTGTTAAAACTTCAAAGGCTTGTGATTCTGAATTAGACGCCAATATCAGAAACAAAAAGCTTGAGCTGTCTCGAAACGGGAGTACACAGAGGATCCATGCTTTGGAGAGGAAATCATCTCTTTCTGAAAGTGAAGAAGAACAACACAAAACTGATAAGTGTAGTGAACAAAACTTGAGTTCAGTAAACACAAAATGTCTTGTTCTTGGTCTTAGATCCAGCAATGCAGAGGCGATAACAACAAAGCCGTCAAATGCAATAGGAATCAAGAAGTTCTGCAAATTACGAGGAAAGAGAAAGAGAAGATGGACCAGACGAAAAGCTACACCAGTTTGGTCTCAAAGTCAGCTTATAAAACCATGTCAATCTCAGTCTGATCTTCCCTGTTCCAAGACATCCATGGAAAATTCTGATGGTGACGATGCAATGGAGACACATCTGTCAGTGGAGAATGAGGATGTAGATACCCTTAGTGCCTGTAAAGGATTAGAAGAACATTTGCAGCATTCCGCTGATGGTATTGGTATCGTCCGCAAACGGATAAAAAGCAAGAATATGAAAGATTTGTGTGATATATCTTCTCCTTTAAATTCTACCGATCATGTGATAGAGGCCCATCAAGAGTCTAGTTTAGTCTCTATAAAAGTTAAGGATGGTGAAATTAAGGCAGATATACCTAAAGATGAAACTAAGTTAAAGGTGCTTCCTCGATTGGATCCCGAGTTAACTTCAACTATAAGCAATGTGGATAGGACTTCTGGATCAACAAATGTTACTGTCATCTGTGCTAATGAAACAAATCGATCAACTCACAAAGACTTGAAATCAAGCAAAGAAGAAAGTGTGATTCCATCTACCAAAAGTGGTTCTGAGTTGATCAAACCATGTTCTGACTCAAAAGATGCTGCAGTGGTATCTGATCAAATTAGTGAGTCTTCAAGAGCTGATACTAATCGACTTTTGAAGTATACATTCCAAAGGAAACGAAAAAGAGTCGTTTAAAGAAAGACAATGACAGTAATTATTCTTCAGTGAAGAGGGAAGATAACAATGCACAAGATTCAAGTGAATAAACTCTAGTGTGATGAATCTTCAAAGAGAAGCCCTACATTAAGCTGAGGTTGAGTATATATCTATCCATGCATCACTATCTCACTAAGATTATCTGATATGACATTGCTTTCAACTGTGAAACTGTTAAGTCTATAACAATGAAAGCTATTGACTAATTGACTCAGAGTTTGTTCAGTTACTGTTGCTCACTTTGTCTAATGGTTCACTGGCAAAGCTTTGTGTGCAATGGAACTCTTGAGTTTACTATACACAAGTATTAGACTAGAACACTTTTAACTTTTTGAATGAATCTGATTATAAGAAATCCTACTATATTAATTCGAATTATACAATATATAGTGCATAAAATGTTATTGGGATTAGAACATTTGGAAAACAGAGAACGCATGTGTTTGGGAAAGAAGAACAAATAAACACTGGGCCACATTGCCATGAGAGAATTAACAAGACACAGAGACCGAGCACCAGGCGTGTAATGTGTCTTAATTATTATTTCTATAATCATATGATTATTTAAATTTTTATGTATAACTTACTATTGTTCAATATTCTTTGTTACAGAACTAGAAAATTATTATTTAGTTACAGCGAAAACTGAGCATGCTGTGTCCCAAGAACTTCACTTTGAGTATCCAACACTTCTTTTATCTTTTGAATGTTTTGACGTGAAATAATGATCTGAATGATTAATTTTTAATAATTATTATAGTTTTATGTAAACATGTAAAAACATTGTTTCCAATTTAAAATTAATTAAGATTATACCCACACCATAGCATAATATTTGACTTTTATTTTCAACCGTGTTTATTTAGGTTTTTAGACATGTGTTTATATTTTAAAAATCATTTTTGAGATTTTGTTTTAGAAGGCTTGAAACCCAAACCGAAATCAACCAAAATTAGAAGAACCGAACCCTACAAAATATTCTAATGGATCCTAATGTATCTGAAAAACCGAACCAACCAAATCAATAATCAAATTTTAGCTTTTTAGAGTTTTTCTATTAAACTTTTTATAATCTTGAAATTTTATATAAAAATACTAGAACCCGAATTTGATTTATATTGAATCAAACTTTATCCAAAAAAAAAAATACCAAAATAAAGGAACCAAATTTGCCAAAATACCATAATTTTCCTAAATCTATGTACCTAGAAAACGGAATCAAACCTGAACTGGAAACAAAACAATAATTGAATTTGTACTCGATTATTATTATTATTATTATTATTATTTATTTTTAGTCTTTTTAAATTTTTTTATTAAACTTTTATTAATTTTGAATGTTTATGTAAAAGTTTATAACCAAAACCAAATCAAGCCTATTAATGTTCTATTTTTGAATTAAGACATTATAATGTATATTAAGGCATTATAATGTATATATACGTAAGACTAAGTTTCTTTTAGAGTTTTTAATTTAAATTATTATTAATTTTGAATTTTATGTACAATTTATAACGAAACATACTTTAGATCTATTTTTAAGGGTTGTTATAAACTATATATTAATTTTATCATAAAGTTTATAACACAGTTAAAATAAAAGTATTTCTCGGTTTTATATATAAGATTGGTCTGAAGTAGAGTAATCTATTATCTTTATATAATATTTAAAAAATACTTAAATTTTTGATACATGATTTTGTAATGGGTGAATTGATAGAATGACAAAATATAAGTATGAATTTAGTGAAATGACAATTGTAAGAGGAAAATTAGTAATTTGACTTTTGTTTACTTATATATCCGTATTTAATTAATAATATAATGTTTTGTTTGTACGTATAATTTTATAGTTAGCAGTATAATATTTTGTTTGTTTGTATAACAAGTTATATATATATATATATAAATAACATGGAGAATTAGGATGAATAAGATAATTATTAATATAATCCTACAAATTTTAAGATAAACATACAACATAAATAATAACGTGATAATAATATTATTAGCAATGTGTTATAAGAGTAAAATACTAAAATGGCAATTTAGTAAACAATAACCTACTTTTTTTTTCTCTTTGGCATTCAGCCAATTTTTGATTTATCTTTTGTCATTGCACCCAATTTCCCTGTTTTAATAGATACTCTCAAAATGTTGGAAAGAGTTCAAACCTATCATCTTGAACATACAACAATTAAATTGATAATTTATACAAACTATAGAGATGGAAAACTCGTTTTTAATGAAAAAACTATGTTACTATATAAGGAATTATAAATTTCTAATTCAAAAACAATTGACAATAAATATTGGAAACTGAAATGGTGAACCAAACCTGCATAGTTTAAATTTTCAAAAGTTACTGATAATATCAGAACTAAAAGAAATATTGTTATCTTTTATATTCAGGATAGGAAGAAAAAAGTTCTGAAATTCATTTCTATATAGTGGAAGTTGAAAATGATTGGTTTAAGGAAAAATGGTCCCCAAGAGAAAAAGAAGAGAGGAAATAAGAAAAGAGGAAACAAAAAGAAGAGAAGAAATAAGAAAAGCCTGAGAAGAAAGTAATAATAAGATGTCTGTAATCAGAGCAGATTTGAAGGGCATGCCTGTTCTTTGTCTCCTTCACATTCTTCTGTCTTTTCATTTTCATTTTGTTCTTTCTGTTCGCCATTTGGTCTTCCACATTCGGACCCACCAAGGAATCTTGAATTCTCGTATAAGAATTCATCAGAGTAAGAAGATAGAAACACAACAGAGAGATAGAGAAACAACAATGGAGATGAAGAGAGACATTAGAGTAGAGAAGAAGGTCGAAGAAGAGAATATGTGTACTTCATTGTTGACTGCAGTTGTTGTTCTCTCAATGGCTTGTCTCAAACACTTTTATTCTGTATCGTTTTTGATCGAGCAATGGCGTTCTTTAGTCTTTCTTCTACTCAATGTTGTTCTTTTAGCTGTTTACTTTACTTCTACTCGTCCTGTTTCCGGTGAGACTCACGATTTCAAGACTCGTCGTGGAGGTAGATTGAGAAAGATGCGAGAGAAGAAGAATAGAATTAAGAAGAAGAAGATAAGAAAGGTGGAGGAAACTGTTTGTTCTAAACAAGGTTCCTTAGTTGTTGAGCCAAAGGAATGTGTTGTAGTGGAAGAGGTTAAAAGGGTTTGTCCTGAATTCGAAGAAACTGTGAAACATAACTTATGTCACAAGAAAGAAGTAGAGTTTGATGGAGAAGAAGATGAATTCGAGCCAGGGAGATTATCAAATGAGGAGCTAAACGAGAGAGTAGAGGCGTTTATTACAACATTTAGACAACATTTGGTGCTTGATGCACGACGAGGTAGAGTTAGAGAAACTGACCAGATGATGAGATCAAAAGAGTCTAACATTAGTTATGTAGGTCGAGAAGTTACTTGTTCGTAAGAGTTTCTCTTGCAATCTTTTTTTCCTTAAGAGATTCGTTTAGTTTTGTTTGTTCTTTGGCTTCGTTTGTTTTGTAGATTTGAGCTAAAAAAAGCTCAAAAGATTGCATCTTTTTTTTGATGTAATGTCATAAGAACACAAGACTATACTCAAAAACCTTTACATAAGAACATAAAAATGTAAAATTCTAATCATTTGTTGTAAGTCAAAACACTGACATCAACCAGTGAAGATGAAGTTACCAAACTCCAAGATCCATACAAGTATTGTTATTTCGAACCGAGTATCGAGTTTTTTGAGCAAAGATTAAAGGGTTCAACATGGTTGATCACCCTGAAGAAGTAAGCTCAAGACTTCCAAATTTTCTGCGTGGCAATGTTGGCATCGACATCTCTTTTGCAGCTCCTCCCCAACTGAAGCCAATGTTTGTTCGAGCTCAGAAGTCTGCGTGCTTTGCATCAAGGAAAATATTCTTTTCAAAGAATGAAAATAAATCTTAAGATCAAGTAAAATAATGGCCGTCTCAAAAAGAACAGAACTAGTTGGTGTAAACATGATAAATGATGTATAAATTAATGCATCAGTAGCTCTTAGAATTAAAGGATATCTAGCAAGAACTTGCACTGAATTTGTTTTATCTCTTATGGCCTCCATGATTGACAATTTCTTCTCATACTCAGCAAGCTCTTTTTGCAGCTACAGGTAGAGAGAAACAGAGTTTATCAATCCCAACCATAATAAAAGGAACATATAAGCTAGCAAAAGATATTTGGAACTGCAAAGTAACTTATTTGCCTACTACAAATTTATCAACATCATTACCTGTTCTTGTATCTTCTGCTCTGCAAGGTATCCTTCTTCCTCTTTTGCTAATTGAGAATTTAAATCAGATAGCATATTCTCTATCTCTGGATTAGCTCCAGAACCACCTTCCAAAAGTTTAACATCTGATATTACAGTATATATTCAGAAGTCATAGCTCTTAATATACAGTGAGAATCAAACAAGAAGAGTACACTAAATATATATTAGCTGCTCACTTGCTGTTATGCCAGTACTATCATCATTGCCGAAACTCGAATCTACTGTTTTGTGGAACTCCCTATTACCAAGCAATCGACTTAGATGCGTTTAAAGAGCATAAGATATAAAGGTATAAAATAGAAAATAAACCTGATTTCCTTGTTTAGTTCAACCATTTGGCTTATAAACTGATCTCTGTGTATATCAACAAAAAGAATAAGCAATTACAAAACACAACCTAAGTTTGCTTCATGAAGTAAAATTAATTATGGATGATATTACCTGAGTAATCCCTCCTCGTTCTTAATTTTGCCAACCATCAAGTCATCAATATCAAACAAAGAAAATAAGCAACCACAAAAAACCTTAATAAACAGTGTATGTAAGCTAAACCTTAAGAGCATCAATTTCATTGCCAATAGTAGAAACTTCATCCTGGAGAAGAGTAATCCTTGCCTGAGAAAAAAAGTACAGTTCAAACTCACTAGGCACTTAAATTTCTTAAGCAAATCTCACAAACCAGGTGAACTAAGGAAAATTCAAACCTCCAGAGAATGAATCGTAGCATCGTTCAAAGACAATTCAACTTCGTAACCATTGAGCTCTTCCTCTGCGACTTCTTTGATACGCTTCGCATTTTCAAGTTCTGAATTCGCTGCTTCAACTTCGGATTGTAAACTCTCGATCCGCTTCTTCAAACCAACAACTCTTTGCTCTTAACGAAAAATTCACCAAACAATCAGAACCATATTTATATAATTACAGAGACAACGAAGATCGGAACCGAACGCCTAAAACTCTAAACAGTCAAAATGTATATCATCTTCTCCATAATCTATCCGATTCAAAATTTCTGCTAAAAATTCTTCCGATTCTTTCGATTTGCGAAATCTCGAGACATTTTCCAGGAAAAGATAAACGAAAAGGATTAAGATCTGACCTCCACGGGATCTTTCAGAGGTGAAATCGCGGATCAATGTGAGAAGCTGCTTCTGTGTATCAATTCCCGCCATGGTTTCTTCGTTTGTTTGAGCTCTCTCTACTGAGAAAATCTCTGTTTCCTCCTTTATATATAGAATCGCGTCGATTACAGAAGCCCAATAATTAGCGATGTCAGCCCAAATTACTAAAGCCCATAACTAATGTTTATCTAAATCTAAAATAGAATTTAACATTATAATTCAGAGTCATCAATCCCAATTTCAATATTTATTTTTTATGCTTTAGGTTCTTTTAACCAATCCTATTTTAATTTTGACTAAATTCATAATACACGATGTAGAAAAAAAGAACCTAACAATTAACAACAGAGCCAGTCCTAAAGCATAAATAGAAGCTTTAGGCGCTAATTATTATAAATGATTCAGAGAAATCAATAATTGTTAAGTTAGTTTTTTTTTTTGTAATAGTTGAATCGACAAGATTTAATGGATAGTTAATCTCCAAACTTCAAATGGAATTAAACTCGAATGAGAAAAGCAGAAATGATATTTAACCATTTAACCAAAAGTAATTAACCATTGCATGATATTTGATATGATTGTTATGTTTTATATAATTATGTGGAAAGGTTAATACTTATATTTTTAACACTGGTAAATATAACATGTAAGTTGATCAAGGTAAAAACTTATGAAATTATCGATCTCTGATCAGATTTTTGGACTAGTTTTTTAACATAAATATTTTACCATTGTTTACAACTTTTTTCACTATACGAGTAAAAAGCGAGATTATCTTTTGACCTGATCAATAATATATATACATAATGACAATAATTACTTTAATCGTTAATATTCTCTTCGTTTTAATCTATAAAATGTTTTAGAAATTTTATTTTGTTTCAATTTATAAAATGTTTCATAAACTTCTAGACTTATTGATTATATTTAATATTTTCTGACTATTAATATTCTGCAGTCTTTTATATTATTAGTCGAATTATATTAAACAAAATTAATAAAATAATTTTTATCAAACAACATTTAAGTTTTTTAATATGGGTATTTTTACTCAAAATATCTTATATTTTAAAATGAAAAGAGTATATTTTTGTTGTTGATTGTGCTCACTGCTGGACACTCACTAGGTTTTGTAGCCTGTTTTGGGTAACATGGATTTATAAGTTTGAAACAATTGAATTATAGTTAATAAACTACTTACCTATATATGTTATGTGTATAGGATTTATAAATCTCGTGAACGCATGTAACTTGGGATATATTGCTATCTTTGTAAGTATAGTATGAAAATTTAATTTTCAAATAATATTAATCAATACCAAATTTCTTGAGCTCGAAACAATTTAACTAAAAAATATTTCTTATATGATATAGTACTGGAAAAAAGGGTCCAAAAGTGCTACGGAATGTAACAATCCCATAATTGTAAAAGGGTTATGTTCGCACTATCGATCGTGCAATGTGTTTGTGTATTATCAATATCTTTTTATTTTCGGTCTTATTCTTTCAGGATATGGAATCAATGTTTGCTATATTTGATAACATGATGTAAAATATCACATCCACTGAGAATTGAGTTAGGATCAATAAGACCAACCTCACCGAGTGATGATAGACGAGAGACTTAGGAAGTACATTGAAACTAGAATTTTAGGTAGTTTTAGACTTTTTTATAATCACCAATTGTTTAAATAATGATTTCTGAAATCACTTATTAAATTGTCTGTTACTAAACTTAGAATTTATTCAAAATTACTTGATATAATTTACAATTTAAAATCATATCAGATCTCGTGTTACTCAAAACATTATGATCATGTTTTTTTAACCATCGTTAGCGAAAGCGACAATGACCAGTGATTCGGCTTTTTCTTTTTTTAGTAGTTGCTGTGACAGGTCGATGGTCTAACGACTAGTCGATGATCTAATGACTGATCGCTGGTTCAACAACTGCCAAAAGAACAATCACAACGACTGCCAAAAGAATAGTCACAACGACCAAAACCTTTTTTCAAACTTTTTTTTTGAAAATCTAAATATATATATTTTTATTTTAATTTTAATTTCTTAAATTATAATTTTAAAAACTCTATAATTTTATTTATTTATTCTATTAGTTCACAACTATTAGTAACTACCAAATTTTAATGTAATTTTATGAATTTAAAGATTTGTGTATGTTTTATATAAATTTATTTAAAATACTTTGTTAATTTGTTTATTTTAAAGTTTTTGTTGGAAGTTTCTTTTAAAAAAATAAAAAATAAAAAAAATGAAAAGTTTTTCTTGGTCTCTGGAATTATTCTTTTAACAGTTGCTGGTCGCTAGCGACTGATCACAATGACTAATGATAGATTTTTCAGTGGCTAAAAAAATGGTTCTTATCGTTACGATTTGTAGCTTAACCAGTAATTGTAAAGAGAACATGATTTAGCCATTGTCACTAGCAACGGCCAAAAGAACAAGACCATAAATTTTTTTCAAAAAAACTATTTAATCTAATTTCGAGAGATTTGAAATAGATTTTTAGTTGAAAAATATAGTTCAAAATCTTACTCATCGCAGGTGGCCTTTAGTCTAATGACATGTCGTAAGTCCACTACAGACAAACGCATTTTCACATCTAGGGATCGAATCTCACCGTCTATATTATGTAGAAATTTAGTTAATGGTCCGACCAGTAGTGGTTCAATATTGACAAAAAAAAATTTCACCTATCTAACATGTGATTTCAAAAATAAAATATATATTTGTTCTTCAAATAGAGAATTGTGTCGCAAGGTTTAGTGGCATGTGGTAAGTCCACTAAAAGTGGCGCACTTGCATGTTTCCAAATCGAGTCTTGTTGTTTACGTTATGCAGGATTTGGGCTAATAGATCAACCAGTTGTGGCCTAATGTTGATAAAAAAATATAGAATTGTGTGGGTAAGATTTTGAAAGAAAGAAAAAAAAAATCCATCATAGACAGAAACAAGAGAAGATCATGTGTAACAAAGCCTTAAAAAAAAATCAGAAATTTGCCACATCTTGGTCTGCAGGGTTTATAAGTGGTAATAGCTAAGAACACAGAGATAATTTTCGATGAACAAAAACATAACGAAGATATGAAACTCAAATTGAAAACCTCATGGATTTCCATAGACCAACAAAGAAATGATAAATAGGATCAGAGAATGAATAGAAAATGCAGAAGTCGCTAATAAGCTTTCTACAGACAACATTTAAAATAGTATAGAGATCAAATACACAACAAATACGATTGGAAAATGTCAATCCCGTGTAAACTCGTTTTTATTAATGTAATCTTTTTAACGAAAGTCTTACACTTATTGGATACAACACTCACTAACATAATAACGATTTCGAATACTCAAAACAATATATAATATTCCATTATAAATGTTTGAATCGACCACTTAAACAACATAATCGAAGTGAAATTAAAAAATCCATTACATATTCACTTCTTATGTATAACTCTTTACGAGGAATGCACTCTGATTTTCTCCATATGCATAGAATGTTGGTCGATATTTAAAGGGAATCAAAACAAACATTATAAATGTGTAGGGAGTAGTAAGAATCAAGAAGGATCAATATAAATAGATAACTGATCTGTTATGTGTGAAATACTCTCTTTTTATTTGATTTCATATAAAAAATAATCACTCTTGAAACATAAATCATTCAAAATTTCATATAGTTTATAATTAAATCTCCTAAATCCACCATAACATTTTTGTTATAAAAAATAAGATTTAAATTTAAATCATCCAAACCTCAAAACTCTTATAAATATCTCAAAATCTAAATCTGATCAAATCACTTCAAATTCAAATTTCAATACATTCCCGTTAGAACCTAGTACCAAAAATTTATGGGGTCACAAATTTGATTCACTTAGAAAAAAAATTCACATGGACTACTATGGTCAAAATTCACATAGACTATTGTGGTCTCCAGTGGGAAGCAAAAATTTTATTTATTAAGGTCTATAAAATTTAATTTTGATGACAGGGGGCAATTGTTTAATTGAACTAGGAACAACTTAATTTTTTAATAGAAATTTAGCTACAGGCACATAGTGAGTTCGAATCCTATCCTATTTCACTTGGAAAACTTAAGCCTATGAATTAGTTTTTGTTGATCCAAAAATTACTTGTTGACAAAATAATCAATTACTTTTTAGAAAAATTATTGGGGTCAATTGACCTTATAACAATGCTTTACTTCAGTCTTGTTGGTCCCTAAGCAGATATACCGACTTTTATTATCAGAGATTCTTCATTCTTCTGTATTTGGTTGAGGATGATGCGGAATCCCTACTAGTTAGCTTCAAATATTTTGGCTTGTCAAAATATCTAAAGCAACATTCAACCAAAGAGAGATGTTGTTGGAAACTTCCTGAATTATGGATGAAGTTATCTTGACGTGTTGGAATTATCGTCGGTTTTAGCCATGCTTTCTTGTGGTGTACACTTGGCTGAATATCACTCCAAAACTTTGGATTCTGTCATTCTACCGATTAAGTGCGAATCACATTTCATATTTGAGAAAGCTAAAATCATTCTCACCAAAACATCATTGTTTTAATAACACAACTTAAAACATCATTCCCACCAAAAATTAAAATCAACAAACCATCATCGAATCAATATTTTTGCGTATATACAACAATACGAGTGAAAGGCCAAACAGAATTAATATTCAGTGGCACTGTTCTTGAAGAATCTGTGAACAGATAGATAAAAATGTTCATAGGATCCACAAAAGAACCATGTATCCACCATCTTAATGTTATTTTTTTCCACACTTAGATTTAATTGCGAAGTTGACAATCGTAAACTGTAATGGAAAACACCTTGAAGTGATTAAATTTTTAGCATTAAAGATATAATTACTCATTAAAAATAAAATTACCTTTATGGTTGTGTAATGAAATTGATCAGTAACATGATTATATATGAATTTAGGGGAGTCCTACTGTTTTTTTTTTCTCAAAGCTATTCTTCTTTACTTTTGTCAAGTGATTAATGTATGTCTCTACAATTTTTTTTCCTTTGTCTACAGGATATTTTACAATAAGAGGAAAATTATCTATAGTTACACACAAACTGAATCACTACATTATTTTCTACAATTACGAGCAAAATCATTTTTGTGATTTTAAAATTTAGGAATTACATTAAAGTAAAAAATCTAAACAAACTTTTCAGTCTCGGGAAGTTTTCTGTGTTGGGAGAGAACACCGGCTAAACATAAACTACCTCTCATACCCTGAAATCGAAAAGACAATTATAACTCTCTTTTTGTTTTTGTTCACAAAGATCTTTAAAGTACAATATTTGGATTTTGTAAACTTGCTTGTTTTATATCTTATAGACTAACCAATCACACCTATTAGTCGTAGTACTATTGTACTAATTTTTTAATGAATATTGTTCTGGAGAAAATTTATCTTTGTTCAAGTAGTTAAGTGTAATCTCTATTATTTTTCCCATATGAATTCACATTTGCATAATATTGTTAGGGGTTTTGAAAGAATTTCATTATGGTTCGGTCTTGTCAATCTAGCAGATGATAAAAATGGTATTGTTTTCGAATGTATAGGCTTATCTATGAATAAACCGTAATTAATCATGTTGTATTTGATCCTTTACACAAGATCATTAGAAAAAGCAATAGTTAAAGGCACAATAGATATGTATGTGAGAGATGATGTGAGGCTTGGTGGTTATGAAGGAGCGAAAGTGACAAGTAAGGCCAAGTTGGGAAGCAATTGGTGATGGACTGCTGAGAGTTTAGCCACTCATGGAAACATGAATCTCTTATTCTTTGGTGGATGTCTTTTTGCATTTCAAGCTCTCTTTTTTTTTTGGTCGAATGCATCTCAAGCTCTTAGTGTTGAGTCTATAAAGTGTTCCACTTTTTACATCTTATACACTGATTGAATATTTCGTTTTTATTATCATGTATGTTCTGTTCTAGTCATGATGAAAGTAGTATGATTGATCTCAAATAGACCATTTTTTTTCCAATTTAACTCATTCACTATATTAAATTAGCAAACTAGTTTGATAGTACATCACTCAACAAAATCAGATCCCTGAGCAAATCTCCATTACTGTAGATCAAGAAATCTGTTTTAGACCATTCCCTATCTTATATAACCAAAAGTTGTAGATATAATTTCATATTAATTTCTAAGATTCACAAAAATTTGAGTTTTCTTGTCATTGAAAATGTTAATGGATGATAGTAAGAGACATAGACTGCTAAAAAGTAACAAGAGATAATTTTGAACCACTAAATCAACTCAATTTGGGAAAATATCTTTCGACAAATGATTGAGTGCCACATTTACTGTTTTCCTTATCCGAGTTGACTACAAAAAATAGTATTTGTCCAATGAAATATAACTAGAGGACTCTAGGGAGATTTAACCATAGATCATATTTTATTGATCTAATTGTTGAAAAAATTAATTCATCTTAATTCTTTAAAAAATTATTCAATATGCAAATACCTCAATGAGTAAGTTTTTATAATAACCATCTTTTGTTAAGTTTGTGAGATCCAAACTTGAGTTTTGGAAACTCAATTTTGTGGCCGATAATCCTAAAAGCAAGAAACTGAACTGGAATTGAGAGGAAAAATTAAGTTGAGAAAAATAAGGAAAGAGATAAGACTTATCATCCTTGCTTTTTGACCTAGGTCTATCTCGTTTAATTCTCTTATAATCCTGCATCATTTAAATCTTTTTTCTCTCAAAAAGTTGCAATCTCGAACCCTGAAATCACCATCTCTCTCATCGGAATTTCTAGATCATCCAACCGGAATCTCAAACTAGTAAGGAAACTAGTCTGATAAGTCTAGTTTCGGGGACTGTAGCAGCTCATTCACTGATCCTATGATCATGAATTTAGCACAGTTGCGAAGATCTTTCACTCAAGAGTATGTAGCTGCAAACAGCTTGTCGATCGGAGTTATATTGAGGAAGTTACGATGAGTCTAAGGTACAACGTGAAACTGATTTCTGTTTCAGAAAGAAAACATGTTTGTTTGGCTTAACTTTTGTGGTTCATAACTATTCGATCACAGATCATCTGGTCGTGATCTTTAAAAGTTTGGAAAGATCTCTCTTTCACCAAACCGTTAGTCAATCGGAGTAAAATTGAGAGAGTTACGAGCAGTTTAAGGTAAGACGTTGAAACTAATTTATGTTTCAGACTTAGAAAAATTCTTGGTTTATGTTCTACAAACTGTGTTCGACTTGGGTTGTTTAGGAACGAACTCCGAATAGATTTGAGCAAGGAAGACAAGATCAAAGCTTATTTTGGATAGAGGACATATCCAGGAAACCAACGAAACTATGAGACCAATAGTTCTAGGTAAGGTTTGATCAGAAATCGTGTAGCTTAACCCGCAAGTATCATTTGTTTTGTTGACTAAAGAACTCTAATTTCTGTCTGTTGCTTGTGCATAAAAGTATCTGTTGGTTTTGTGATTAGGCTTATTTGTCCTGTGTTTTTCGAGCAATTCACCGGCTAATCAAGGTGAAGATGTGATCTACAGATCCTTAGCTTTTTCTTAATTTATACAATTGTTAATCCTATTTTATTTTAGGAATATTATTATTATTATTATTATTATTATTATGATGTATATATCTAGGTTTATGATGTTATACTATGATATATTTGGTGATTGTATGAAAATAAGATTAATTAATGTGTTTATTTACAACTATATATATATATATATGTGATTACGGTACATCTAGAAGAGATGTACTATTGGTTGTTTGTAGTGAAAGAGAAATTTTTTAGTATAAGTTCTCTTAATGGGTTGACACAGAATATATCAAGCTACAAACTGTCACTTCCATGAAGAGACCGTTGAAATGGAATGAATCGAGATACGAACTATATATTGCTTTCATAAAAATATTATTGACATGGAAGAAATCGAGCTACGAGATGTGCTTTCCATAAAAAGACTATTGAAATAGAATGTATCGATATACGGACTGTCGCTTCGATAAAATATCGTTGCAATGGAATGAAATACTGCCCAACTTGGCTTGTTTAGGTACAAATATCGAATAGATCGAAGCAAGGAAGGGTAGATCAAAACGTATTTTGGATAAAAGACATATCCAGGAAGCCAAAGGAACAATTTGACCAATAGATCTAAGTAAGGTTTTGATTAAAAATCGTGTACCTTAACCTGCAAGTATCATATGTTTTATTGACTGAAGAACTCTAATTTCTGTATGTTGTTTGTGCATGAAGGTATCTGCTGGTTTTGTGGTTAGGTTTATTTATCCTGCGTTTTTCGAGCAATTCACTGGCCAATTAAGGTGAGGATATGATCTTGAAATCCTTAGCTTTTCCTTAATTTATACAATTATTAATCCTATTTTATATATATTATGTATATATCTAGGTTTATATGATGTTATGCTATGATATATTTAGTGACTGTGTGGAAATAAGATCAACCTATGTGTTTATTTATAATTTTATATATATATATATATATGTGTGATTATGGTACATCTAAAAGAGATATACTATTGGTTGTTGTTTGTAGTGAAAGAGGAAGTTTATTATAGTAAATTCTCTTAACGGATTGACATGGAATGTATCAAGTTAGGGGTTGTTGCTTTCATGAAGAGACCGTTGAAATGAATGGAGCTACGGGCTATCGCTTCCACAGAAATATTGTTGACATAGAATGAATCGAGTCATGGGCTATCATTTCCATGAAAAAATTATTGAAATGGAATGTATCGAGTTACGAGCTGTCGCTTCCATGAAATGACTGTTAAAATAGAATGAATTGGGCTACGGGTTGTCGTTTCCATAAATATATTTTGTCATGGAATGTATCGAATTATAGGTTGTCGCTTCTATGGCAAATAAAATAATAGATTGTAGTGGCTCTAAAACCATTTAGGAGATGGTTGAGCCAATGTGTGTGAAGTTGGTTGCTATAGACACTCCGACTTGTTTGGTATAACTTGTTGAAAAATAATAGTTGTATATGTTGTTTTCTGTGCGTAGGATAAACTTTGTGAGAATTAGGTTAGAACTTTGTGATTTGGTGAGCAGAAGTGATCTTATCATTGAATATTTATACTCATCCTTTTTTATTTTTCCTTTTATTAGAATTTTTGTTCAAAGTATGATTCATCGGTAAATTATTTAAAGTAATGATTTGCGGCAAGATTAAAGAATAACACGTTATCTTCTAAAATAAAGAGCGGAATGTTACAAAGATAGTTGTTTATTATGTAAAGCTTTTCACTTTTCTTTCAGAATCATAGTTAAAAAAAGAAAGTAATAGTTCTTTTGTAGGCTATGATGTTTTAAATAGAAATAAAATAAAATAAGTGGAAACATTATTATGAACTTCATTATAAAAGAATGCGCCCCCAACTTTTTATTTTTGGTCGCCACTAAAATTTGTATGCAATTTACAAATCATTATAGTTCGGCGAAATTCATGAAACTTCACTTTTAAATTATGTTCGAACATGGTGATAATTTATTATACTGCATATTAATATATAATATTTAGTATAATTTTTTTTTGAATGATATACATACTTTTATATTAAGAAAATTTCATATTATTTTGAGCCTTGAAATATAACGATTTGTTATATATATAGTTGTAAGAACATTAGGATAAAATCAATAATTGTAAAGAATAAATTAGTAAAAATGTGGCTTTCATTATTTTAAAAATTATTGGGGGGTTTAGGACAATTGCTCCATTTGATTAGAGAAGCACAACTCTAATCATAACTAGGTAAAAAGATCTTTTAAAAGACAAGATAAAGATATATTTCTTAGAAATCTTCCATATTCAAGTTAGAGAAAAGAAATACAAATAAATGAAAGGCCAGTTTTCAATAACCTAATGATGGTTAAGCTACAAGAAAATCCTATTCTATATGGGTATATCTATTTTATTAAGTTGTCAGAAATAAAAATCTGTCAAAATTTCTATAAATGACAAATGTATTCATTCATTGGAAATCTTGGCAAATTTGTGTTTATGAGATGAAAAGGTCCATTTTTTTTTTCTGAAGAGAGGTAGTTTCGGTAATTTTTGACATTTTTTACTGAATTTCAGTCTAAAAATTCGGATAAGCATTTATGTCACAAACTTTTGAAAATAATATTTTTTACAAATGTTTTGATAATTATTTCTTTTATTAATTTTTTTTATCAATAATTAGATTAACAAAATATAATATATAGCTGAATTTCTTAAATCCCTAACAATATCAAGTGGAGTAAACATAATTCTTTAGAGTCGAATTTGGGTTGGGAATAGAACCGATATGGTACTAAGCCACTTGTCTAAATACACTTTCCCTTTTTATTAATAATTTAGTTAAAGGTAATTGATTTAATAATTGTGAGATTCAATCATTTTGATCATCCTTGAGAAGGTTGAAATGATTCAGCCAGTATTTGAGGAACTTTATCACTAAAATCCTTTTATTTCTTTGAACACTTTGTTATGTCGTCACTAAACTACAAATTTTAATTAGAGTAGTGGGTTCCACATATTTGTCTCTGTTTTCTTATATCTATTCAGTATGATATCACATGGCAAGTGTGCGTGCATATCAGATTTGTAACAGTAATACATCATATACATTGTACTTATTAAGGTTAAAGAAAAAAATCACTTTGAAGAAATTGTGACAATATTGTTTTGGTGAAATGAATAGTTTTGACAAAATTATTTTGGTGAATTGAATAGTCGAAAATACCTTCCTCGATTGAATAGTACTGAAGAAAAAAAAACATTCCTTGATTTTATATTGTTTTTTTTGTCAATATTAGATCATAACTATAACTGACCGGTCTATTAGTCAAGTTCGTACATAATGCAAGCGGCAGAACTTGATCCTTGAACGTGCAAGTGTGTCTGCCTTTAGTAGACTTACCGTCTGCCAATAGGCCAAAGGTCTTGTTTATTTCCGCTTCAATAATTTTGTTATTACTATTATTATTTTTATTATTGTTTTTTAACAAAACATTGAATTCTTAAGAATTCACAATAAGAATTCACAATTTTATTAGTACTAAATGTTTAACAATAACTTGTTTGAATTAAATCTTAATTGCAGTTTTACACCTGTCTCCTAAATATATAACATAAAGTTTATGTGTTCTAAAAATTACCAAAAACTTATTATATGTGACGATTGGTAAAGCTGTACTTATTAGTTTTTTGCTGTAGGATTTCGGCTATAGAGTTTTTGGCTGTAAATTTTTTTATTGTAGGCTTTTTTTGTTGTAGAAATTTATATTTGTAAAGTTCATAAATCTTGGTTTTAGGTTTTTGGCTTTCTACGGTCAAAAACATTTTATAAATAAAAAATTGGCTTTCCAGAGCAATGAAAGTCAAAAATAATTTTAAAGCATGATTGGTTCAATTCAAATATTGTGGAAAGATTTTTGCTTTGCAGAACAACCAGAACCATTAGCAATCACACCATAACAATTTTGTTTTTGAATTACGAAAGACAAGAACATGGCCAATGACATATATAAAGTCACAGACATGTACATATCTTTCGACATAAACATAGATATATACATTTCCGTCATTTACAATGTCATAGTTATTATGGACATATATTCATTTCACGGAACAAGTTCTTCGGGAATATAAACATGGAAAATTACATATCTGGTGGACATAGACATACGTCTCTTCGTGTCCAATGTCATTTTTCATATGGATATATTCATTAATGCGACATTGCATTACAAGGACATGGACATGCGTCCTTTTATAGGATATATGTGGGCTTGAAGTATTTCAAATAATGGCCAATGACATATATATTGTCATAGACATAGACATATATATCGATATGAACATGAACATATATTTTTGTCATTTAAATGTCATAGTTATTATGGACATATTCATTTCACAAAACAAATTCTTCGTGAATATGTACATGGAAAATTATATTTCAATTGCATATGGACATATATCACTTCGTGTCTAATGTCATTATTCATATGGACATATGCACTGATATGAAAATGCATTATAAGGACATGAACATAGACAATTAAAATTTCATATACCTGGACATATATATCATATTGAACTATATAGACATATATTTAATTGTCATGACATTTAACAATATCGGCATGGACATGATCAATATGTCACATATGTCTATTTTCAGTGTCATTTTTGTCTGGACAAACTTATTGCCATAACATTTATCCATATCGACATGGACATGTTCAATTTCATATCACTGAACATGTACATGAACATAACTTCTGCCGTTCCACGGTCATGTCTGAGCAACTCATTTTTACACACTTCCTTCCTTTAATTGAAGGGTAAATCTGTCTTTCTCTTTGTTATGCCAGGACATGCGGGAGAAAACAAAGCCATTAGAACATTTTTGATAATAAATGAAAATTTTAGGATTTTATTAATGCATTTTTCTTAAAAATTTAATATCATTTTTGGATAAAAGTTTCAAATAACATTTATAAAAATATGTACATATTCCTTTTGTTTCATTATATTTGATGTTTTACGTCTTTTTAAGAAATTATTAAACTTTATATTTTATCTAAATAAAACATGTTTTATCATTATTTCCAAAATAATCTAATCAATTACAATTCAATCTACCGAGTTCAAAAGATTAACAATAAAAAATAATAAATTATGCATAGAAATATGAAAACATTATTTAAAATGAAAAGAATTCTTAACCGATCAAATAAAGTGAAACCGTGTGAGTATATAGTAACTGAAAACAAATAATTAAAGTCAACGTTTACAAAATGAAAGTTTAATGTATTAACTATTAAATTACACGTGTAAGTTTAATTGGGAGATACCTTTGTGCAAGAAGGAAAAAAACGTCACCACTTACGTACAAACCCTAAAGATGGACGATGGGAAGGTATTATTTGCCAACATAATGTCTAATTTTGACAAAAATAAAATAAAATAGATTGTCTAATTTATCAAAGACGTGTTATTGGCAAATCATTATTCGATTAATAATATTAGATGTAGTGGAGAGCAATTATAATAGCAAACTAAAACAGTTCAAGTGACTAGACTACAATAGGACCTCTATAAATTAAATGATAACTTATTTTTTCTTGTTATATTATTTTTTAACATAAACTCTATCAATGATGTAAGTAACATTTAATTTAGTGGTATGCGGTAAATCTACTAAAGGCAGACGCACTTATATTTTCAGGGATTGAATTCTACCGTCTACGTTATGCAAAAATTTGGCTAATGAATCGGTCAATTGTAACCCAATACTGACAAAAAAATATTCTATCAATGATTTTTTAGTATTACAAAATCAATTATAAAAGATCAAATACATAAAGAGTTACGTAAAAATCAGTACTGAGTTCAAATCCCACCTGAATTTAGTTGGAACATTTAGATTATGAGTTGGATGTTGTCAATTCAAATATTAACCACAAATATAATTCATTTATAATGTGTTAATTTATAGTATTAATTAATAAAGAATTTACTTTATCTTATTCTAGAAGTGTCAACTAGGTCATGAAAGTACAATTTAAAAGATAATTATATGTAATTTAAGATTGTGGTTTATTATGTTTCAATATACAATTTCTTTTACAATTTACTCTGGCTCTATATATATGATTGTCTTTAGGCATTCGGTTCTTCAGTTTAGTTTAATTCGGTTTTTTCAGTTTTTTATTCTTTCAATTCTGAAAAAATAGTAACCAATGAGTATTTATTGAAATTTGGTTTGGTTTGGTTTGGTTTTGATTCCGTTTTTTCGGTTCTGAACTTGTGGTAGTCAATGGGTACCTATTCAATTTAGATTTGGTTTTGGTTTGGATACATCTATTTAATTTTTATTTTAAAAATCAAAACTTTCTTAGAAAAATCATAAATTAATTATAATAATTAAATATTTTAATTTTTTTAAAGTAATTTTGGTTCAAATTGACTAGCAAATTTGGATTTATAATTATAATTTTAGATATTTAGATAATTAAATTTTATATAAATAATTATTTAAAAATATATAATTGTGTTTCGTTTTTTTGGTAACTATTCGGTTCTTGATTCCATACCTATTCGGTTCCGATTCTTTTGGTTCTTAAATATATGAACCGTTTAGTTATTTAGCCTTTCTGATTTGGTTAGGTTCCTTATATTTTAGGTCGATTTAATTCGATATTTCGATTTCTGTTTTATGCCTAGGCCTATATATGACGATACCTTAAAGAAATATACTAGTAGTAGTTTTCTGAAATGATAACCGTATCTCGAAATGTGGAGAGTCGACTATTGGATAAAGTATAGAACGTATAAGAAAATAAATGATGTAAAAAAAAAGCAATAAATGAAAAATCAGAGTAGTGATATTGTTTTAAAGGTTGCATGTAAGGTTGGTTGATAGACACGCACATGACTTAGCATAGGGAATTGCTCGCAGGTTTTAATGTAGCAAGAAGACGAAGACGATTTCACTTCCCATGCATGTGCTTTCCACATTTCATTAACTACATATCTTGCCTTCATTTTTAATGAACTCATTCTTTTTCACAAATATGAACATAATGCATAATATCATCTCAAATCTTTTTTCTTCTTTCATTTTTTACCTAAGTAATTTTGACGAATAGGATATGAAAGTTAGTCAAAAATTAATTACGTCATGTTAAACATCTTGAATTAAAAAGATTGTGATCTCTGACATCATATTAGAAAAGATCCTGCATCATCTAATCAAATTTAGAGCTGGCTAATCTAGAAGTAGTAATCTAGACTTAAATCATCCACCCGACCACCACCACCGATAAACTAAAAAATATTTTCTATATTTTTCTTTCTCAAAGAACTCGAACCATACCCATGTTCTCGGTTTTGTGGACGTAATTTTGTTAATTTTCATATATTTTCCACACATAACCAGTTAACTATCACTGAATTAGCATACACTTTTTATATGCTAGCATTGGTCAGTACATTCAAATTTTCGATGTAGGATCTGAACATCAAAACATAAGTTCAAGATAATACATTAGCAAAATGAGACTCTGATATTTTGTTAACTTATCTTAAATTACAAGTCAAAGAAATTGAAAAGTAAGTGGCTTTTGATTTAGTGGCAAGTGGTAAGTCTACTAAAGGGAGACACACTTGTATGTCTAGGAATCAAATAAGGTCGCCTGTATTATGCAGAAACTTGGCTAATGGACCAGTTAGTTGTGGTCCAATATTAAATTTTTTTTATTGAAAATGAGTTAACTAACATTCAGAAATTTTTTTTTCTTTTTGTTGATGGTCTTTCAAAATATTTTTTAAAGATTACCCTAGATATATAGTTTATATGGTAAGTACTGGAAACTCAATGTAGAAGAAAAATAAATTGTGGAAGTAAGTAGAAATATATTGCCTTCATTTTAAGTGATTCTATTGAGGAAAATAGATAGATTTTCAAGAACCAATTTCTAAAGTAATTTCGAGAACTAATTTCTAATCAATAAAATTCAAGATATAGTATAAATTCTAAATTATGTCACATAAGATTATAATATTTGGAGAAGTAAGAATATTGGTCAAGTGGTTAATGCCTACTTTTTCAATATTTCTCAGCAGAATTTGATTCCACGTAAACTCATAACTTTGCGTGGTAAATTTTAAATTAAAATTGTGAAATATCGATCTAATTGTTGGGAAAAAAATTACACAACTATCAGAAATATGATAGAAAAAACTGGAAAATGGACATCACTACTTGACTAAAATCACTTCCCACTTATATCAAAGAATCATTGACTATTTAGTATATTCACCAATTCAATCAAAAACATATTACTCAAATATTAAAGCATATGCGTGTTTCCTTTTGCTTTAATTAATTCATGTCCATTATCTTACTTGATTTAGTATTCAAACCCACGAAAACTTTGATCCTAACTTTTTTCTTGATGGAGAATCAAACCTTTTCGAATTTTGCATTCACAGGGCTTTTGATTATGTTATAAAATAGACAAAAGAAACTCATAAAATATTATAACTTCTGAATAACTTATAGAGCCGAAGTTCCAAGAAGCCAACTAGACTCTCTCTGTCTCTCTGCTTCTATAAATAGCCGTCTGCTATCACATTTGATCGAGGAGATGTAAATGAAATCGCTAAGACATCAAATAAAAAGAAAGAAAATAAGAAAACAAAAAATAAAAAGAGAAAAAAAAAATTTCCGGTTTTATTGCATGAAGTGAGAACTTCGTGAAAAGAGAAAGAGAAACAAACTCCGGTCGTTTTATTTAAATCAAAGTATCGTTTTAGTCTATCTTTCTCTGTTAAGAACCAAATAAGTAAATGGGTAAAGAAGAAGAGAAAAAGAGTGGAAACAAGAAGATGAAGAGTATTGGAAGCATAAGATCAATATTTATGCATGCAGATGGTGTAGATTGGTTGCTTATGGGATTAGGGTTTATTGGAGCCATCGGTGATGGATTCACAACTCCTATTGTTCTTCTTATCACAAGCAAACTTATGAACAATATTGGTGGTTCCTCTTTCAATACTGAAACCTTCATGCAAAGCATCTCCAAGGTCCATTCTTCTCTTTCTCTTGTCTCCTATGTACAAAAGCACTTTGTTTTCTAATTACATCATAACTATGATCACAATTTTCCAATAATAAAAGAAAATACTATGCTCGGAAAAATATTTTTATCAAGTGGTTAAGTCACTTCTACAGTTTTTCCGACCAGAATTTCAGTCCAGCAAATCGCATAATTCTCACATAATATTATTTGGAACATAATATTATTTGGAGTTTTAAAAAAGATTTGAAAATATAAATTTTTGTCCATCTTACTATTTTAAAAAGAACTATGATCACAATTTTTGGGTGCTTTGTTGTCCAAAATCCGTTGACATTTTGGTGAGAAAAATCCACAAAATTACAATTATATAATTTTAACTCGATTGAGTCCTCAAAGTCATTTTCAAACGTTTTAGATAATTATATTTATACTTCAATCTATGTCACATACAAGTTTTTGTATATATTTGTTTAGTTTAGTTAATGTTTTAGAAAAAAAATGTTTTGTTTTAGTTGATGTTTTCAAATTTTTATGCAAATTTTAATGTATTTTTAGTGTTTTTGATGATTTGAATTCTGCAAATAATTTATAATTAGTTAGATTGTTATGGAAATTGTGATAAAATTAAAAATTTGATGTTTTCTTAATTTGTATGAAAAATCTAAAACATCAAATATAAAAACCAGAAGTATTTAATTATGACTGATTTCTGCTTATTTTATTTGTGTAACCAACAGAATTCTGTAATTTTGCTTTACGTGGCTTGTGGATCTTGGGTTGTGTGTTTCTTGGGTAAGTCTTTCTACTTAGTAAATTTGTTGTTTCTTTTCCTTTTCTGTACATAGTTGACTTAATAATACCAACTTGATTAACAAATTTTTTATTTACTTTATTATAAAATAGAAGGATATTGTTGGACAAGAACAGGAGAGAGACAAACAGCAAGAATGAGAGAAAAATACTTAAGAGCAGTGTTAAGACAAGATGTGGGATACTTTGATCTTCATGTCACAAGCACTTCTGATGTTATCACCAGTGTCTCTAGTGATAGCTTTGTCATCCAAGATGTTCTCAGTGAAAAGGTCCCACTTTTTAATCAATTATATTTTCTGATCTTTTTGTTGGTGAAGTATTCTTTTTTGTCAATTTTACTCATTCTTTTTACTATTAATGGGATCGACAAAACTAATTCATAGTCAAATTGTTCTCACTTGAGCAGGCAAAATTTGAACTCACCATCTGGTGCCAAACTAGATCAAAGACAAACTAATTAAGCCACCTGTTTCTTGACGTATTTTCTGGTTTTAATGTATAAAAAAATTCATCTCTTCATAAAAAATTTAAAATACTACACAATATATTTTTACATAAATTTTCAAAGAGTTTTTACAGTCACAGAATAAATTTTAAAAATATATGATTTTTTTTTGTTAAAAAACTTTAATTTGATATCTTATTTATCATAATTATAAAAGATTGTGTCTGAGGGAAAACAAATATAAAAGATTGTGATAACAATAAATTATATTATGAAAATTTCGTCAAATACTTAAACATCCATTTTTGATATCTTTTCCACTAGAGTTTGATTCTACAGAGTCGCATTTTCCAACGTGATAATGTTAAGGGTAAAGTGGTTGGATTATGAATCGAACTTTGTCGATTTAATTGTTTAAAAAAAACTAACTTTACATTAAATATTTGATTGGGATACACTTAAATTTTTTTTGATAAAAAGTAAAACTGAAAAAAATGAACAATTTGAAGTTTGCTTTTGTGTAGTTTCCTTCATAATACTAATCATTATTTTCTTCTGTTGCTAAATTGGATTTTGATTTGGTTTGGTGCAGCTACCAAATTTTTTGATGAGTGCAGCAACATTCGTTGGAAGTTACATAGTGGGCTTTATCTTGTTATGGAGACTCGCTATAGTTGGCTTACCATTCATTTTCTTCTTAGTGATCCCTGGCCTTATGTATGGACGAGAACTCATGAGCATTTCAAAGAAGATACGTGAGGAGTACAATGAGGCTGGCTTTGTAGCTGAACAGGCAATCTCTTCGGTTCGAACCGTCTATGCATTTTCGGGAGAGAAAAAGACCATATCCAAGTTCTCAACTGCACTTCAAGGATCGGTGAAGCTAGGAATTAGACAAGGACTTGCTAAAGGAATCACCATTGGAAGCAATGGAATAACTTTTGCTATGTGGGGCTTCATGTCTTGGTATGGAAGCCGTATGGTCATGTACCATGGTGCTCAAGGCGGTACTGTCTTCGTGGTTACCGCGGCTATTGCCATAGGTGGCGTGTAAGTATTTTTTTTTTTTTTGGTCAATATTAAGCCATAGTCAAGTTCCTACCTATTGTAGATAGTGGGATTCGATTCCTAGAAATGCAAATGCGTCTTCCTTTAGTAGACTTACCATCTATAACTACATTAAATGTCACCTGCATATTTACTTATGTTTTTAAAATTAATTTTTCTTGACATTTTCTTAGAAACATTCTTGTTTTTTAAGATAGATTTGTAAGTTTTATGCATTTTTTTATTAATGAGAATTAACTGGTAAAATTTCAAAAATAATCTATTTATGGAATCACAAATGATTTAGTACAATATTTCTGATAAATTTTTATTTTTTACTATGTATTAAATTCTAGAAATTTGATGGTTTGAAAAAAACTTTTTTTTTTTAGAAGTGAATTTGAAGTGGTTAATGTTACTTCTTCACATTTTTTTATCCGTAGTTCGAAAGTAGACAAGTGAGCCCACATAATAAAGTTTAGATTTTATGTTCTAGATTAGACTTATCAATCCAATAGTTGACAAGAAAAGAGTTTTATGCCTAAAATAAACTTTTTAACTTGTTATTTCTTACAATTTCATGCTTTATTTAATAAATTACAAGTCAATCCACTAAGTAAATCTCCTATATTGGATAACCTGGAATCCCAAACTAAAAAAAAAATATTTGTAGTTGCTTTTAAAACATGTTTATATCAAGTTAACAAAAAAAACATGTTTATATCATAGTCAATGACATGTATACTAATTTATTTTTTCATATGTTTGTTTTGGATGTAGTGGTAAGTTTAGTTTAATTCATATGTTTACATATAAATAATATTTGGTGATTTTTTCTAAAAAAGTAGTATCGCTAGATTATTATTTATAAGTTTTTTTCTTATAACACAATTTATTTTGTTAATGCAAAAAAATTAAACCGTATCATGATCTTGATATTTGGTATCTTTGTGATTGTTTCAGATCACTTGGTGGTGGTTTGTCTAATCTCAAGTACTTCTTTGAGGCGTCTTCAGTTGGGGACAGAATCATGGAAGTGATAAACAGAGTTCCCAAGATTGATTCAGACAATTCAGATGGCCACAAATTGAATAACATTAGAGGAGAAGTCGAGTTTAAGAACGTAAAGTTTGTGTATCCATCAAGACTTGAAACACCGATCTTCAACGATTTTTGTCTAAGAGTTCCTTCAGGGAAAACTGTGGCTTTAGTAGGAGGAAGTGGATCGGGAAAATCAACTGTTATATCGCTTTTGCAAAGGTTTTATGACCCTCTTGGAGGAGAGATTCTCATAGATGGTGTATCCATTGATAAGCTACAAGTGAAGTGGTTGAGGTCACAGATGGGTTTAGTGAGCCAAGAGCCTGCTCTTTTCGCCACTTCGATAAAAGAGAACATATTGTTTGGTAAAGAAGATGCGTCCATGGATGATGTTGTGGAAGCTGCAAAAGCCTCTAATGCTCATAACTTCATTTCTCAGTTGCCTCATGGCTATGAAACTCAGGTTAGATTCAAATTTTAAAAACCTTATTGTTTACATAATCTTTTCTTAGAGGTTATTAAGTGTTTGGTAAATAAATAGGTTGGTGAGAGAGGAGTTCAGATGTCAGGAGGACAAAAGCAGAGGATTGCAATCTCGCGAGCAATTATCAAATCACCAACAATTCTTCTTCTAGATGAAGCAACAAGCGCATTGGACTCGGAATCCGAAAGAGTAGTCCAAGAAGCTTTAGAAAATGCCTCGATCGGTCGTACAACAATCCTTATCGCTCACCGTCTCTCTACCATTCGTAATGCTGATGTTATCTCAGTGGTTCAGAATGGTCACGTTGTGGAAACTGGATCACACGATGAGCTAATGGAAAACTACAACGGTCAATACGCTTCACTTGTTAGTCTACAACAGATCGAGAAACAAGACTCAGATGTGAACATGAGTGTCAACATACAACTAGGTCCAATCTCGGATCCTAGCAAAGATTTGAGAAGTAGTTCTAGAGTTTCAACTCTTAGCAGGACAAGCTCTGCTACTTCGTTTACAGGTTCAAGCATTGTGAAGAATCCTTCTGAAGATAACAACAAGCCGCAGTTACCTTCGTTTAGGAGACTATTGGCAATGAATTCACCGGAATGGAAACAGGCGTTGTATGGTTGCATTAGTGCAACATTGTTTGGAGCTATACAACCTGCGTACGCATATTCTTTGGGATCAATGGTATCTGTTTATTTTCTGACAAGCCACGATGAGATCAAGGAGAAAACAAGGCTTTATGCACTGTCTTTTGTTGGTCTAGCTGTGATTTCTCTCCTGATCAACATCAGCCAACACTACAATTTTGCGTACATGGGTGAGTATTTGACGAAACGAATCCGTGAACGGATGCTCTCTAAGGTGTTAACGTTTGAAGTTGGTTGGTTTGATCAAAATGAGAACTCGAGTGGTGCCATTTGTTCTAGACTCGCCAAAGATGCTAATGTGGTAGGTACATTAGTCTTATTATTTCGAAATAACGCTTAGATTTGTGATTCTTGCGCGATATGTAAGTATGTGGCAATCTTTTGATCTTTGTTATGTTTTTGTTATCATAGGTAAGATCTTTGGTTGGTGATCGAATGGCGTTATTGGTACAAACAATATCAGCTGTAACCATAGCTTTCACGATGGGATTAGTCATTGCTTGGAGGTTAGCACTTGTGATGATCGCTGTACAACCAGTGATTATAGTTTGCTTCTACACTCGTCGTGTTCTACTGAAAAACATGTCGAAAAAAGCAATGAAGGTTCAAGAAGAGAGTAGCAAACTAGCTGCAGAAGCTGTTTCCAATGTTCGAACTATTACAGCTTTTTCATCACAAGAACGTATCATGAAAATGCTTGAAAAGGCTCAACAAAGTCCACGGAGAGAAAGCATTCGTCAGTCATGGTTCGCAGGGATCGGGCTCGCGATGTCTCAAAGCCTCACGTCCTGCACTTGGGCTTTAGATTTTTGGTATGGTGGTAGATTGATTGCTGATGGATACATCACAGCTAAAGCTTTGTTCGAAACATTTATGATCTTGGTTAGTACTGGTCGAGTCATTGCTGATGCTGGAAGCATGACCACGGATCTAGCTAAAGGCTCGGACGCAGTAAGCTCGGTTTTCGCTGTGTTGGATCGTTACACATCGATTGATCCAGAGGATGCAGATGGATATGAGCCTGAAAGAATAAAAGGTCGAGTCGAATTCCGAGATGTCGACTTCGCGTACCCGACTAGACCAGACGTGACAATATTTAAGAACTTCTCTATTGAGATCGACCAAGGCAAGTCCACAGCGATCGTTGGTCCAAGCGGGTCAGGTAAATCCACAATCATAGGCTTGATCGAGCGGTTCTATGATCCGTTAAAGGGTATTGTGAAAATCGATGGACGCGATATAAAGTCGTATCATTTACGATCACTTCGTCAACACATAGCTTTGGTTAGCCAAGAACCAACATTGTTCGCAGGAACGATCCGTGAAAACATCATATACGGAGCAGCGTCGGATCAAATCGACGAAACAGAGATCATCGAAGCGGCTAAAGCAGCGAACGCTCATGATTTCATCACATCATTGACGGACGGCTACGATACATCCTGTGGAGACAGAGGAGTACAATTATCCGGTGGACAAAAACAGAGGATCGCAATAGCTCGAGCCGTTTTGAAGAACCCGTCAGTGTTGCTCTTAGACGAAGCCACAAGCGCTTTGGATAGTCAATCCGAGCGTGTGGTGCAGGACGCGCTTGAGCGCGTGATGGTTGGGAGAACTAGTGTTGTGATTGCTCATAGACTGAGTACAGTTCAGAACTGTGACACAATTGCTGTTTTAGAGAAAGGGAAACTCGTGGAACATGGGACCCATTCGTCCTTGTTGGCAAAAGGACCAACAGGTGTTTACTTCTCATTGGTCAGTCTTCAGACAACTTCTTGTTAAACTAATCAATGTTGTTGTTCTATTGACAAACATACATTATATTACAAAGTTTCTGACCAAATAAATGTCTAAAAGTCTTATGTTTATAGAAGTTTAAGTTTTTTTTTATATATTTTAATTGAAATAAAGTAAAAGTTTTTCACAAATTTAATCTGAAATATGGTCAAAAAGTATCTTTCATATTTTGGTCAAAAAGTATTTTATCTATGTAACTTGTCACATCATATTACAAAGTTTGTGACTAAACACTATCTTATTGATTTAATAATCATATGTATTATAAGTTACAATAAACATCTATATCTTTTTCTTTTCTGCCATCTTAATATAAAAGAGTTTAAAGCTTACAAATGATCGAGAAAATAATAGAGTACAAAAAGAGTTCGAGATGCATTCAATCCTTCAAAAAGGATGAGATGATAGCGATCCCAAAGATAAAACCTAAAATAACAATGAATCAAATCTTTCATACGACCTAAGAAATACTAGTAACCATAGACGAGCTTCAGACTGTCGATGACTTGAAAACAAAGCACAATTTTCTCTTGAAAAGATGATTCCCAGTCTCTGTAGAAGCTAAAGATCAAAGATTCCCAAGGTTCATTCAATATGAGGGACAATCAAAGACTAATAAACTCCAGCAATATTAACTAAAGTAGACTAACATCATAACTAAAAAGAACATAACTATAACTAATACCAAAAGCATGAAGCCTCACGGCAGAGAGAACCAAAAGACAATGGAACCGTAAAGAAAACACAGCCTCACCGGAGAAGACCAAACTAACGCCAATAGGGATAACCCAAGAAGATTCGAAGGAGTCACAAACCACACCGACATACCCATTACGGATTGAGATCCAGTTATTCTCACTAACTCCTAAATCATCGAAACAGATCCACAAAGGAGGCACTACCTTCGACAGAGACAAAAGGAAGAGATGACACCGGTGAAATTGAGACCACCGACCACCTAAACCAGCTAAGTTTCAGATTTGGAGCAAAACTAAAACTTTATACATAGAGAAGTAAAAGGAAACCGTTACCGCCAGTGCTGTGGTAGCCACGGGCGGCCAAATGAAACTCAATCAAAGATGGCCGAAAGGATTAAGGCGGTGCTGTGGCCAAAAAGATTACGGCTGTGCTCGGTTCTTCACTTCCTCTTAGAGAGAGAAAGCTATTTTCCAAAAATTCTTTTAAATCACCTAAATATCTATATCTATGTTATGGTATTTCTCAATTTGATTTTTCACAAATTTATAATTACAATAAATCAAACTCTATATGATAATACCAATCTGGAAAATGTGTTGTAGGGTTGTGTCTTCTCAAACATTTCTTACTTTTTTTTTAATATTAGGGCACAACTGGTTAGTCTATTAGTCGAGTTCCTATATAATATATGCGGTAAGACTCGATCTTTAGACATACAAGTGTGTCGGTCATTTAGTAGACATACTGCCTGCTAGTAGATTAAAGACCACTTGCCAACATTTCTTACTTATCTTGTGTACTTTTGTTATCGTATTCATTTTTAAAATAGTTTATATTCTAAAAAATTGTATGTTTATTATATTTGGTTGATAAGATATGTTTATTATATTTAACTGATATTAGACTTCCACACACAATTTTAACCATTAAATTAATATAATGTTACTAGTGAATCTTAAAAATATATTTTTTGAGGTTTTAAATCCAAATTTTGTATGCATAAATTCATGGTTGGTTGGATGGAAATTTAACATTATATATATTTGCATACAATTGTCTACAAACCTACTATTTCGTTTATAGAAAATTTGTTTATTGAGTTTACGTTAATAATATTTTTCTTTGTTGATTTGCTTCTTGGTATTTTGAGTTAAGTTGACAAAAAAAAACGTTTATTGAATAACTCGTATATCACATGGATTATAATCTAATTTGCATCATATGCTTAATAATTAATATTATTTCCTTGGTTATAATAAAATGTGATATTATGAGCATGTATATTCGAAATCATAAATACAAACAAATAGAAAAGTAAATTACTGAGATAATCTATATATATAAGAACATCTACCAACTTTGATGTTATGCAAAGCTACTTGTACCAGATGTACAAAAAGATTCCATTTTTGAGATTTTTTTTTTCTTTTTTTTTCTTTTTAAATAAGTAGCTAGAATTGGTAATGTTAGGAAGCTTTGTAATTAGGTAAAGACATAATTTCAAAGTGAAATATAATGACAAAGAATCATGATATTGCCAGCCCATAGCCGCACATACAGCTGTCTTCAAACATTACACTATGATTTGTGAGCTAATTTTAATGAATCGTCGTAGGAAAATGTGAACTTTTTAGTATATTATAATAAATTTGTATCAAAAAAGAAATTATAATAAAGAAGCAGTTTTGTATTATTATTATTAAAACAAATAAAACAGGTGAAAAGGGGTAGTGGCTGGCTGCTTTTCTGTAAACACAAAAATAATTGCATAGATTTTTGTGTATTGAGATTCAAGATGTTGGAGTAACAACTTTTTCAAAAAGTTCTTTTTATTGTTTTCTATAACTCATAATCTGGATTTAACGGATACCATAAAGTTTAAGATTAGTAGTGGAAACTTTTTTACTTGGTTTTCTTTTTCTTATATTGAGTCTTCAAGTTAATGAAATAATGTTTATTTTAGTTGTTATGTTAATTCTCTTAATCACATTTGTGTTGTCCAGAAAAATCATCATAATATAACATATTTTGATACATTTATCAGAACTCTTCAAATATCATGAGTATTTTTCTTTCTCTTCTTTTTTTTTTTTCATATGATCATGAGTATTTTTCATTTATATCTCTCTAAGTTTTTTACAACTATATTCATCCCCCAAAAAACAAAAATATCTACTAAAAATATTATGTTGTTCGAAGTGATTTTCAGGATTGGTAATGTGTCGAATTACAGAAATCTTTTGGTATATATACTATGAACTCATGTTAGACATTTAAAAACCACAAAATTGTTTATGTGGAATTTATATATGTTAATTTTGAGAGAGATAATATTTGGGATTATTCTGTCGTATCTTTTTTATTGAGAATACTAATATATTTATATAATTGCGAGTGTCTCACATAAATCCTAACTACTCAATATTTTATACAATATTTGATTTTCTAACTTATGCAATATTTCCTATAACATATTAAAAAAAATATTCTAATTATACACAAGGTCTACTTATGGTTCTAAAACTTTCGAGAACCTCACATCCTAACACTCTCCCTCAAGTTGGAGTGTGTGAGCAACATACTCCTAACTTGATCAATCTTGTATAGCTTCTTGCACACTATGATAATCACTTGCAATGTAATTGATATAATTATGAAAAAACAGGATAGACGTATTATGTATTTCTGACTTACGTTCACAAAAGAGTTCCACTAGAGTGTCTAATGTGACGTCGAGATCAACTAAAAATCTTGCAACCAACTTCACTTCTATTAAACCATCAACCATTGCTCTGTGTTCTGTATCAGCTAAAGAATGAGTGAAGGGTCCAACATAACACAGACCGATTATTTCAGACTCTGTTGAAACAGACACTAACTCAGGTTGTTCTGTCTTAGACACATGCGAAACAAACAATGCGATTTCTACAACTGTAGCACGCTCCTTTACAATAAGATCAGATGCATCTAAGCTCCATTTTAAAGTTTGTAGGCGCATCACACGATGCAATGGATTCTATTATCACAATAGGGGCATGAGCAACAACAGGTGATACTGCTACCAATTGTATTTCTTGAAAAAAGTCAGACTGAGGAGGATTACATTGCCCATATATGTGACTTTTGTATCCTCATTTCCACTACCTTGACTTTGTTTAAACAGTGTCCATAACACCATTCTGAACCAACAAATGTATTGTACTACCATAATGACTGCACACAACAAAACTTTTGTTATGTGCAACTCCAACTATTACACCACTAGTTTTCAATGATTCTGTCACACTTGACTCTGTTTGACCATAAAACCAATAACCTCTTGTTTGGATCCAGCCTAACCCCACTACAATCGCCTTTCTTCTGTTATCATAATCTGGTACACTATGTTAACATTAGGAAGAGGATACTGACCAACAATGTTTGTGCAAACGCTGCCCAAAACAGACAGTGTCCAAAGCTATTGAAAACTGCACTTTCTCCTCTTTGTGATCCTTCCCAAATACACCAAAGACTTCACACGTACATTTGAGAAGGTCTTTCCACTTCAGAAAAACCTACCAAAGTAATCAATCATTGTTGAAAAATTCTATTGACACATGACTAGTTCTGTCTTCAACTAGTACGTCCTGCAAGCCCGTAGTCTTCGACATGTACACATCTTGCTGGCATGCAACAAGTTTCACAAAGACAACGATTTCCACTTAGAAACATTTCTTCATACTATTCCACATATGACCAGAATCTTGTGCAGACAACACCATATGATGAACTGTTGGAGAGACTAACACACACATCCACCCCAACAATCACATAATTGATTTTCTTGACAAAACACATTGAACATTGTTCCTCAATATAGTGCAGACACACCTTGTTTCTCACAGAGAAATAATTACAATGATTGTCTCACAACTTGTGAGGCTCATACACAAAAAAGACTGTTGAACAAACAGATCCAACATACAACAGACAAACAGAATGGTGCACACACACCTTGTTTCCCACCAAGAAACATCTACAGAGATTGCCCACTACTTGTGAGAGTCAGACAAGCATGTATGTTGAAGATTCAACAGAAGACCAACGAAAAATTGGTTCGCATACGCCTTGCTTCTCACATGGAAACTTTTACATAGATCTTCTCACAACTTGTGAGATTCATACACAAACACGGTTGTTGAACAAAATCTTGGTTCAACAGACGATTAGAAACTCAATTGACGACAGAGATCCAAACAGACACAAACCTAGCTTTGATACCATGTTAACTTTGAGAGAAATGATGTTTGGGATTATTCTGTTGTGTCTTCTTTATTGGCAATATGCTGACATATTTATACAATTGTGAGTGTCTTACACAAACCCTTACTACTCAATATTCTATACAATATTTGATTTTCAAACTTATGGAATATTTTCTATAATACATTTGGGAAATATTCCAATTATACAAAAGACCGACTTATGATTCTAGAACATTCCAGATGCTCACATCCTAACAATATACTATATAAAATATTAAAGAACATATACCACATCGGAAGTTGGAAGAGATCTAAACTAATATATATATATATATATATATATATAATATAGACCTCTCCACTTATTACCAATTGGTTTTGAGTTGGAAGCCCAAAATCTACGCGATCTAACCCGATCCAACCCAAAGTTGGTCTAATTATCGACCACCCATGCCCAAAATTGGTGTCGTCGATCTATCTCCGAACATATCGTGATCAATGGCCAAAGAATCATTATCTCGAGGGAGCGTGTTAAGGAAGAGATCTTAACTAATATATATATATATATATATATATATATATATATAAGATATGGACTTCTCCCCTCATTGTCAATTGGTTTTGAGTTCGAAACTCATATACTAATATATAAAGATGAATACACCAATTTGCTCAATTAAAAAAAATTAATGTGTTAACTTTTTTAAAGAATGAATATTCCAAAAAACATAAAATAATTGGGTCTAGTAAAATGTTGCAATAGTTGTTGACAAAAAAAAATGTTGCAATAGTTAGATATCTTTGGCATAATCCTACAATTAGTATATTATTCTTAGTACAAGAGAAAAGAAAAGTAAAAAAAAATCTAATTAGAGAAAAAACAAATTCTAGTCTTCAAAAACTGTGAAAACCTGCAAATAAAATCCATCTAAACGAGGAATACTCACATGCTTATAATAAAATCCAAGAAATTCTTAAGAACAATTTTATAATAAAAGTGCATTGTATCCAATGAATGTGAGCTGACCATTTAAATAAATTATTTTTTCTTTTGGGTTTTAGTCAATATAAATGTATTAGCATACAAAAACTTAGATATATATCGAAATAAGCAGAATAGCACATGGAGCCATGTGTTCATTGGACCATTATCAACCCATATTCTAAATTGTTCGATTCCTACAACCTAACATGCTTTCCTTTTATTGCATGTTAACATTTATATCTATGCGTGTATTATGTCTTGTCTACATTTACATTCGTTTTCATGTTAGTAATTATAAGTCAATTTTCTTATTTAATAAGACTTTATGTCAATATTGACTATGATGTCCTCGTTAAACCTAACATTTAATTCTCTAATCTTATGTATTTATTGTTTTTCCCCAAATTTATTTATTGTTTTTCCAAAATTTATGTATTGTTTTATTTAATATTTGTTCATTTGTTTGTATTTTTATCCATATCTAACCATTAAATTAACAATGACATGATTCATAACATAAATTTTCCAAGTAGACTAATTAGATTCAAAGTTATCACCTGATATCCCAACTAAATGACCTGATTCTTAACATGTTTGTCCATGTATTTAAGGTTAAAAAGTTTACAAAAGATGTTTGCAAATTTGTTTTTGTCAACTTTACTATAATTGGATCGATAAGGTTCAATCCATAGCCAAAGTTCATATTCTAAAATCTCATTTATTCCTTCTTTTTGTATATGGGAAAACTCGAACTCGGGTGCCCGATGATTTATAAAGTAATCACTACCACTACACTACAAGAAAACAACGCTGAATCCGACGGCCAATCCCATCAGATTCTGTGGGATATGAGGCAAAACCGACGGCAATTGATGGAAAAAGGTGGTCGACCTAGCATCGTCGGTTTAGAAGGCAATGGTCTGTGACTGTAGATCTAACTGACGAAAACCGATGGCATTCCGTTTTTGGGTTTCATCGGTTTGCTGCTGTAGATTACCATCAGCATTCGTAATCGTCGATTGCCGTCAGTGACCTTTCGTCGGTTACCTTTGTCTACCCTCTATCGGTTACTGTCGGCCATTTTCCGTCGGTTACCATCAACTTTAATATCTAGTGGTTGCCGTCAGTCAAACATCCGTCGATAACCATTGGTCATAAAACCGTTTTATTATTAACCGACGGCAAAAAAGCCATCAGATTTTCCATCGGATTCATCAATATTTTCTGGTCTAGCTAGACCACCTATCCTTTAGCAGTCGTTTGCAATTTATAAGTCGATTAATCTGATATTTTGTTTTTTAAATTTTAGAGTTGATTATTTCACTCGTTATATTAGAGAATTAGGTTGTGATTTTTTGTATATAGACATCACTTTTCCTTAGAATGAATTAAGTTTGACAAAAATAAAAAAGACTTGAAAAAAATATTGAAAAGATATTTTTTATAACTATTGAAATTTCAAACCTATGTCCAGACTCCAGATCATTCCCAGAGTCCATAAAAGTTGAGGTTTTTCATCACTTGAGATATTAGGAGTTGGTCAAAAATATTTTTTCACAATTGGAAAATTTGAATTATGTTGAAATAAGCAGCTATAGTCAACCTTACCAAAAAAAAAACAATCAGAATAAATCCTTCTAAAAAAACAACCAGAGTGAACTTTCAACCAATTTGGCAAACTCAACTTAGTTATTATTAAGTGAAAATTTTAAAATTAAAGATATGACAATCAATAATTTCAAAATTAAAGATATGACAATGATAAATTTTATTAGAAAAATAATAACAGATGTTGGAAAAAAAAACATAACAACACATATTACCAAAAAAATTCTTAGTTAGATTGCTTACAATATTTTTATTACGTTTTTAAAAGCTTTTTTTGATAATATGTGTTGTTATTTTCCTAATTAAAATTTATCATTATCATATCTTTTTTTTTTGTCACAACAAGCTTAATTCATTTGGCAAATTAGTTTGGTTACATAAAGGGCTTTTTTAGCCAGCCCATCAGCGATTAAATTGAGATTGCGAGATATGAAAGAAAGTGAAAAGGCCGAGAAGGCTTGGATAAAGCGGAAATGTTNCCGGAAATGTCACTTAGAGTTCCGTAGATATCCGATCTTGTCTTGCCGGAGTTAACGGCTTTGATCAGCATAGAAGAATCCGATTCAAATGAAACCGAGCTCAGACCCATCGCGATCGCTGCCTCCATAGCTGTTTTCAGAGCTATGGCTTCGGCGGTTAGGGGAGAAGCAACATTGCTCATTCTCACGGATTCTTCCCAGATTGGTTGATTATCTTTGATAACACACCACCCCACACCTGCATCATCGAGATCCGATTTCCAGGCAGCATCGACACGACAAGTGTATTCGGCTGGTACCCAGATTGGCGGCTGGAGCAGGTGGCACGGAGATTAGTTCTTGGTCACAAGATTGGAGCTCGCTTCCCACTCCTTTGCATTAACAATGGCTCTGGTAATAATTTTATTTGCTTCCCATTGCTTATCTTTGAAGATTTTATTATTCCTTGATTTCCATTGTTGCCATAATATCCAGGCTGGGAGTGGGGTAGTGGTTACACCTAAGGGAGGGAGGCATCGGAGATGTGCAAGGCTCCTCCAGATAACACTGAGACATATACCTTCCCTTATTTGCAGATTTGCAGAGTAGATTTTAGTTTGCCAAACTTGCCTAGCGTTCGGACAATAAAACAGGATTTGCTCGATAAACTCCGCTTGTCCACAACTCTTACATGATCTGAGGTGTTCTAGGTTCCTGATGGCAAGGTTTTCTCCTGTGGCTAAAGAATTAGATAATGCTTTCCATAGGAACATCTTGATTTTCGGCGGAAGGTTCAATGCCCATACTTCTTTGATCCAGTTAGTTTGGTTTAGCGAAATACTTGTATCAGGTATTCGCTTTGCTGCTTGTAGCTCCATTGCTCTGTAATAACCGCTCTTGGTAAAGTATTCCCCAGTATGTTGGCTTAACCATATTCTTTTGTCCTTGCAGCCCAGAGAGCTGGGTTTGATACATAGGATCTGCTTTGCATAACATGGTAGAATTCGATGAATCAATTCCTCATTCCACTCAGTTGTATTTGGCCTTAGCAGATCATGTACTGACATGTGTTCTGTTTCCTCTGTTGCAGGACCTTGAGGGGCAACGACCTGTGGAGTGGGTATCCATTTATCATTCCAGATACTCACAGATTTACCATCTCCGATGGCCCAACCTTGATTGTCCTTGACAAGTTCTCTCCCCACAAGCAGGCTATGCCAGCCATGTGAAGCTGAGTTCGACTTTCCGCAGGCAAGAAGGTCAGTATTTTTGCAATATTTGGACTTTAAAAGTCGACTTAAGAGTGACTCTTGGTTCTGATATACACGCCACCATAATTTTCCTAGCATGGCCTCATTGAATTGCTGTATACTTCTGAACCCGAGTCCTCCATTTTTTGTGTTTTGTGAGAGTTTGCCACGAAGTCCATGCAATCCTTCTTTTTTCATTCGTTGAGTTCCACCAGAACTTAGTCAGTTCAGACTGTATTCTCCTACATAGGGATAAAGGTAATTGAAAGCATGCCATAGTGTAGGTAGGAATAGAGGATAGGACCGTTTTAAGGAGACTTTGTCTGCCAGCTTGGGATAGGAATTTTGAGTTCTAACTGGTGCTTTTCTGCTTGATTTTGTCTATTATAGATGCAAAGATGTCCCTTTTCCTTCTACCAAAACTCTCAGGCAGTCCCAGATACTTGCCCATGCCACCCTCATGTGTGATTTGAATGTGCTGTTTTATCCGATCTTTGGCACTCTGAGGTGTTTTGCGTGAGAAGATGATGACTGATTTCTGTTTGTTAATACATTGCCCTAAAACCTTTTCATAGTTTTGCAGGATGAGTTTTAATTTTTCCAGACTTCTCGGGTTTCCTTTACAGAAGAACATCGTGTCATCGGCGAAAAGTAGATGGTTAACCAAAGGCCCTTCTCTGTTTATTCTAATGCCAGTTAGTAAACCTTTTTCTTGAGCTTGCTGGCACATCCCTGATTACACTTGACTGCAAATGATGAATAGGTATGGCGAGAGTGGATCGCCTTGGCAAATACCTCGAGAAGGAGAGACTAGTCCTCGGGGGGAACCATTCACCAGAAAGGAGAAAGTCACCGATGAGATACATTCAAAGATCCAGGTAATCCATACCTCGCAGAATCCAAGAGCTTTCATCACTTCCTTGATGAAAGACCACTCAAGCCGATCATAGGCCTTTGACATATCGGTTTTAATGGCTATAGAGCAATGTTTTTTAGCATGTGAGGTTTTAAGCTGATGGAGGACCTCGTGGGTTATCATAATGTTATCCGATATAGCACGATTAGGAACAAATGCTGACTGATTCTCTGATATAATTCTTGGCAGTAGTGAGCTCATTCTTTTAGCCAACAGTTTTGCTATTATCTTGTATGAAGTATTGCATAAAGCAATAAGCCTGTAGTCAGTTATCTTTCTTGGGTTCCTGCACTTGGGGATGAGTCTCACATTAGTTGCATTTATTTCTCTGGACAGATTGGAGCTGAGGAAGAAGTTTTGTATATCCTTTGTGATTGCACCTCGCAGGGTAGTCCAATTTGATGGAAAGAATGCAGCGGGGAACCCATCCGGGCCTGGCGCCTTATCCGGGTGTATGGAAAATAAGGCTGCTCGAATCTCTTCCATTGATGGTAGTTTGCCTAGAGCCTCATTTTCCTCTACAGTGATCTTGGATTGGATTGCTTCAGATACCAGGTGTGTAGGATCTGAACTTTGGGAGGTAAAGAGGTTTCTAAAATAATCACTAATGACATCGGTAATTTGTTGGTCTTTGAAGATGGGGTTACCATTTTTATCTTCCAAAACACTCAGGCGATTCTGTGCTCCACGAGATCTTGTAGAAGCATGAAAAAATTGAGTGTTTTTATCACCTATAATCAACCAACTCACTCTACTTTGCTGTCTCCAGAATATTTCCTCTTCTTGATAGGCTTGGTTAAGCTTCTGATTTATCTCATGTATTATCTGCAGCTTTGGAGTTGGATTATTCATTGCTGCCTCAAGAGCCTGCTTTCCTTTCTTTATTTCAACTTGACTGTTACGCTGATTGTTCCTCGACCATTGAATGATTTTTTGTCTCACATAACCCAATCTTTGATGGGAAGCTTGTCGGGGGAATCTGCTCCACGCCTCTTCTATTAAGGTTTTGATTTCAGGTTGATCATTTAGACGTCTATCATATCTGAAGTTAGCTCGTTTTGGGCTTATTCCACATACGTGATAATCGGTCTATGATCTGACACCTCGAACCACAAGTATTGGAAAAAACTTGCTGGGAAACGCTCCATCCACATTGAGTCAGCTATAGCTCTATCAAGTCTGCAATACACCACTTGGTTCTGTCGCACTCCCCGCCATGGAAGTGAGTTTCCGGTATGTCTTAAGTCCATTAAGTCTGCTTCATAGTACAAAGATTAAAAATCTGAGAAAGAATCTTCTGTTCTAATACTTCCACCTGATTTATCCTCACAGCTGGTTATATCGTTAAAATCTCCCATGGGAGCCATGGAGAGTTTTGCTGACTAGCCTTTTGCCTGAGATCCTCCCAGAGCCTACGTCATTGTGTTTTGTCGTTTTGTCCATAAACAAAAGATGTGTGGAAGGTTGAATCTTCATGTTGGATACTGGTCTCAATTACATTTTGACATGAAGATAGGATCTGTAGCTTGATGTTGTCTTTCCATAACAGCAGTAAACCACCTGCCCCATGACCCTGAGGGGGAACAACTGAGAAATTTGAGAAAAGTAGGGGTTTGACCTTCTCTAGTACGACACCATTCTGATTTTTAGTCTCCATTAGGAAAATTATGTCTGGGGAAGTCTTTCTCACCATTTCCTTTAGACGACGAAGTGTCAGGGGATTTCCCAAACCCTGACAGTTCCAGCTCATAAATTATAAGGAACATGAGTAGATGGATCTGGAAAATCCATCTTACTTTTCTTCTTAATGGCTGGTATCATGGGGAGTTGGGGACGGGGGTTCGTAGAAGTCGTTGCACTCTTCTTTTGTTTATTTACTTGTCTTGCATTTGGTGCCTTAGATGTTCCTTCTGCATATAGTCTTCTTCTCGGAGATACTTTCTCTGTGGGGGTTCTTCTCTTCTTTGAAGTTCCTGTATTATTCACTCGTGGGCTAATGTGTGCTTTCTTTTTCCTCGTAGCTTGATTGTGGAGATGCTTTGTCACATCCTCGCAGGGAGGGGATAAGGACTCATCTCTTAGAGACATTAGAGGACCCAGTCGTTGCGAGATGGGGATGTGAGGTACAGCCACAGGAGAGGAGTTCAGTTCGTTTTCTTGATTCCTAGCCGATTCTACTGCACTCACCATTTTTGAAGCACTCTTCTCAAGTAAGCCTTCTTCCTTGGCTATGCGAAGTCTCAAATTTTGTGCAGCCCTTTCTAAAGGGTTAGCAACTGAAGAATATTGCACCATATACTCTCGCACTTCATTTAGGGTCGATTGGAATGCTTCATTGGGCTCCTTCTCCACCCTTTCAGCTGATTGCGGTCGACAATTACTAGTTGTTGTTCCCATTTCCTTATCTCCTTTGGGTGTTTCTTGTAATTTTGTAACACTCTTCTTTGTAGGTTGCCATACGGTATGAGTTCTTATCGGTTCCTGGGCAGGGAATTATAGTCTTCTTTGAGAGTGGTTGCTCTGATACTCCTCTCTCGATGAGGTGTGCAGGTGGGATCTTTCCTTTCTTCTATAAGGATGATATGCTGCTGAGACTGTTCTCGAGTGGTTATCAGAGTTGGCACGGTGTCTACCTAAAAGTGAGTTTTTCCTGGAGACATACGCTTCATGGTTTCTTAGGTTACTTCCAGCTTGATCCATAGAGGTGCCTGGCCCTGGCACCTGAGCTTGTTTCGTTGGGATTGCTGCACTATTATTGGAATTCCGTTCCAGGTTTTGGAGTTTAGAGCAATCCTTTATTTCATGATCCAAACAGAAACAGTTGGAGCAATGGCATCCCAACTTTTCATAGGTTAATTGTGCCTTGACTACCTCACCTGATTCAAATTCCACTCTTGAGGAGGTGATAAGGGGTATCAGTGCATTCACACTCACCCTCATTCTCATCATCGTGGGGGATATATCTGCCTCAAGGAAAGTTCCTATCCCATTGCCAATACTAGTGAGTGTTTCCAGGGACCATAGGTGGACATGTATGCCCTGGACCTTTATCCAGAAGTTGATATTTGACGGGAAAGCAGGATCCGCGGTTGCTTCCCACCGCTGTAGGATTATCATCCAGCGAGCAAAGTGGTATGGCTGGCCTTTGAGAACTAACTTCAGATCTGCTTCTGTAGCAAATTGGAATTGGAATTTACCATCCCCAAGTTCAGCTCCTATGGGTTTGGAAGAGGTTCTCCAATGTTCAGAGAAAAATGGTATCAAAGACTAGATTCTTTGATGCTGTTTACTTGTGACTCTACCAATGAGAGTAAGACTATGCTTTTGTACCAGGGCTGAGTTGTCAAAATGTGGCACCTTTATAGTGATTTGTTCCCTCGAGGCTTCAGGCCCAGCGATGGCTTTGCCTTTTTCTTCTCAGGTGATTCTGGCTGCCATTGTGGATTAGCAGTAGGAGGATTCTGATAGTTTCTGCACTTATGTGTGTTATAAATGTGATTTCTAACACTCAACTACCTGGTTCACTGGAGCATTTACAGAAGAGAGAGATTGCTCAGCAGATAGTTTACGAGTGTAACATTGCAATAAATACTACCAGATTAGCTATAAGTGTCGAGGAGACCTTACGCTATAGTAGTATCAAGAGATTACTATGTCTGAGTATAACAGGACCAGCCAAAGATTCACGTGTTATACATCGAACATGAAGAGATTTCAGCACTTTAGAAGTGAGATGGGTCAGAAGACCAAGATTGAACTCTCAGATCTGGTCTGAGGAAACTTGAGTTTGAACTGTTGGAGTTCAGATCCGAGTTCTTCGAAGAGAGATGCAACTTTGGGGCTTTGAATGATCGGAAAACCAGCTCGGAATTTGGAAAACCGGTTTTGAGAACACCATTTTTAGTATAAAACCAGGTTGTTATCATATCCTTAATTTTGCAATTTTGTAATTGAATCAAATCACACTATTATTAATAGGTTTAGATCATATGAATCCTTAATATTTGCAACCATATACAATGAACAATATTAAGCAATGTTTAAATTCAATGTTCTCAATAAAATCGAACTTATGATGATGATTCTGACCAAAAAAATTACTTTTTAGTGGTTTCTAGAAAGAAATATTATCTAAGAAAAAACAATGATAGTGACAAAGTTATAAAAAACGAGTTTCAAAAAGAGCGTACATTGACCATATTCTTACAATAACGCGTTTCATTTTTTTTTTTCTCTTCGTCTTCTTCTTCGACCCTTCCTTTTTTTCCTCATCTTTCCATAAATTCCAGAAACTCTTCTCTAAACACTTTAGACCTTAAAGAGAGATCTTCTTCACCATTCTACAAACCTGAACAAATCTCTCTGATGATGTCTGATTCTTTATTAGTCTCTAGACTAATAATCCTTACAATAATCTCATCAACCTTCTTCACCGTTGGATCGATTCGATTACTCCCAGATTCGATTACTTCAGATTTCATGGAGGCTCCTGCATATCAAAACGGTCTAGAATGCTCTGTTTTAGCCAAAAACAGACTTTTGTTAGCTTGTGATCCTTCAGCTGTTCATATAGCTATGACCCTTGATCCAGCTTACTTACGTGGCACGGTATCTGCAGTTCATTCTATTCTCAAACACACTTCATGTCCTGAAAACATCTTCTTTCACTTCATTGCTTCTGGTTCGAACCATGGTTCACTCGCTAAGACTCTCTCCTCTGTTTTCCCTTCTCTGAGTTTCAAAGTCTACACTTTTGATGAATCCAATGTGAAGAATCTAATCTCTTCTTCTATAAGACAAGCTCTTGATAATCCTTTGAATTACGCAAGGAGCTACTTATCAGAGATTCTTTCTTCGTGTGTTCAACGAGTGATCTATCTCGATTCAGATGTGATTGTAGTCGACGATATTCAGAAACTATGGAAGATTTCTTTATCTGGATCAAAAACAATCGGTGCACCAGAGTATTGTCACGCAAATTTCACCAAATACTTCTCTGATAACTTCTGGTCAGATCAAAAACTCTCAAGCGTATTCGATTCGAAAACTCCTTGTTATTTCAACACAGGGGTAATGGTGATTGATTTAAATAGATGGAGAGAAGGAGATTACACGAGAAAGATTGAAAATTGGATGAAGATACAGAAAGAAGACAAGAGAATCTATGAATTGGGTTCATTGCCACCGTTTCTTCTGGTGTTTGGTGGTGAGATTGAAGCTATTGATCATCAATGGAACCAACATGGTCTTGGTGGAGACAATGTTGTGAGTAGCTGTAGATCTTTGCATCCTGGTCCAGTCAGTTTGATACATTGGAGTGGGAAAGGTAAGCCATGGGTTAGGCTTGATGAAGGTAAGCCTTGTCCAATTGATTATCTATGGGCTCCTTATGATCTTCACAAGTCACAGAGAGAGTATCTTCAATACAATCAAGAGTTAGAAATTCTTTAAATTTAATTCATTTTTTGTTTTGTTTTGGTAAATTTTGTCTATCATTACACTTTTTTTTTTCTGATGTACATAAAAGTAAAATACAGACATTCAATAATGAGTTCTTATTTATTTTGTCTAATCTTTATTGAATCATCAAAAATATTATGATTAAGGTCTCCTTTCTGCAATTTCAAATTTCCTTTACTCAGGTTTGCTCAAGATGCTTTGTGGTAGCTTTGGGCGTAAAAACCACAATCAAAAAAACAAACAGAACTTAAAATAGGATTGGGTTCGGTTTCGACTTTTATCAACTAACTAAATGGTTTCAGAATATTAGTACCCACAGTTTTTTATTCGGTTCCATTAAAAGGCGAAAATAACTCTAAAAGAACCGTTCTTAGTTCGTAATACATTTTATGGTATTTGATTATGTTAGTTAGAAATAATAATCTTTTTTTCTCAGCTGTTTGTTTTGTTTTGGTTCTAAGTAACTATTCGGAACTGAAGAGCCAAAATTATTTTACTATCATGAGTTATATATTCTCTCATATTCAAATTAATATAATGTTTAACACGTAATGCACAAATTTTAAAAATATAAATAACCAAACAATGTAATTTAAGAGTCTTATTTAGTGTAGTGGTAAATCTACTACATATAAATATATTTGTATATTTAGAGATTAAATTTTTAAAATTTGGCTATTGGCTAATAAACCGACTAGTTGTTGCAAATATTGAAAAAAAAAAAGGCTCACAACATACTTAATTGTATCTTGGTAGGAAAATGAACAAGTATTAGGCCAAACATACAGACCACAGACAAGTCAAGCCATACTTGGTTTCTAATCGGACCGGATCAAGAGTATATGATGACATGGGCCAGGTCCACAAAGTTGAGAAAGAGGCCTGGTTGGACTATTGGTATGAAACTTTCTATTGATATGAAAGGATTGTTAAAGGATTTCTATATTTGCAGTTGACCATATAAAGTCTCATTTGAGGTCAATTAATCAAAACTTTTCAGTGAACTAAGAAAAAGAGTTTTTCAATGGTCGAAAAAGAACTGCTTTTATTCCTGGTTTTCATATTTAAACTGAGAAAAGTGGGCATTAGGCTCGACCACCATAGGAAGATAATCCTCCAATTATTAATACAAAAACATTTTTAAAAACGACGTAAAGATTGTGACTCTGGTTGATATATTGATCCAGTTCGATGCACTCAGGTTCAACTAGTCCTCGCATAAGGCCAAACTTAACTCGGAAAGTACTTTGTGTTAGAAAAATCTTCAAATTCAATCTCTATCTTCAATGTATCATTCACGACAAGACCTTTAGAAGTATCCCTAAGATCAGCAAACGGTACAAACTTCTGAAATCCCCAACTCTTTGCTTGATTCGACCAAGTTTCGACTGTTAAGTTCAGAAGAAACATTAAGTCATTAACTTGTTGCACTCAAGATTTACCATTAGTCACACTGACACATTTATGTTTCCGACAAGATTTACCTTTCTTCTCCACATGGTTAGAGTCTTTCTGGTTTAGGATTCGTAGCTTAGCCTTTAGGTAAATCTTGTCGTACGGTTTAGCATCAACCGCAACTACATATAACGACAACGAATTACCTTGTGCTTCTCCATCCCCACCTGGATACACTTTCAATGCCCTAAGAGTTGAACAAAGAAAACTCGTTAATATCAAATACTAATATGAGTTTGACTCACATCCAAAAGATATCTCAAAAGAAGATGGTTGTCTTCTGACCATAGATATATATTGAATCAACCTGAGACATAAATAAACTATTAATGAAGAACTCACCAACTTCTCCCTCCGATGACAAACGTGTCGGATAAATAGTATTCTTTTGTCAATAACGAGAAGTTTTGGAGCGTCCATTTGGAAAGGCGATTATGCAAAGTACTCTGAATGAAGGACAATACTTCCCATTTGTTAAAAGTTTCAGCAACAAAAACATCAACACCGAACACAACACTGTCTCCATCGAAAAGCCAACCAGCACCAGGATTGGCTATGTCGCCATAGGTTCGAACGTTACCGTATCCCCAATATGGTTTGAACAGAAAAAAACGTTTTGCATCCGTCTCTGTTAGCCAGAAATGTAGTTAGAGATTATCTGTTTTAGTTTGAAATATTGGCAGAGCCCTGAGCATTCAGGTATCTAGATCCAATCAGATCGGGTTTTTCGGGTTCAACCATATAAAACCCTTTCGAGTATTTTAGAGTTTTGGGTTGGGTTTAGTTTGGTATATATCAAGTTCGGTTCAGATTCAATTCTTAACATATGCCTTATTTTGAATTGAGTTTGGTTAGGGTTCACGTCGGATTCGGGTATTTTTATCAAAATCTTTTCTAAAAAATTTAGAAAACCTTTAAAAATTACAATCGTTTTGATTCAAAATCATCAATATATTTAGATTTATAATTATACATTTGAATATCTAACTAAAAGTTTATATGTAAATAATTATTTTTAAACATAAAAAAATATTTCGGGTATACATTTGATTCTTGGATCGGTTCAGGTCTCCAACGTTCATAATCAAATACCAGTTCGGATATGTTGTCGTATCTGGTTTGGTTTGGTTTCTTATTTTCGAGTTTGGTTGATTCAGATTTCAGGTAAAATGTCAAGGATTAACTGGAACTTATATTTATTATATTTATGTAATACCTTGATATGTGTAGTACTTGTCTTGGATCCGGTTATAAATGTAGAACTTGACTTCAGCATAAACTTCTTTAGGAGAGTTAAGAAGTGTTGAATTGTCTATTTGGACGTACATTGAAGTCCAACCAGCTGGAGCTCCCTCTTTTACGTTCCCTTTAGGATACACAATAAGTGTCCTGTTTGCAAATGAATTCATTGTCTTTAGAATCAATGAGTCTTTATAACTTGCGATGCAATCATATAAGTAAAAACAGTAAAATACTTACCAGTTGTATCCACCAGATTCAAACGGACGAGATTCGTATTTCTCGGTGTTTGGAGCACTGCCGAATTTTGTGAAAGATTCAATTTTGAGACAATAGGTAGAAGGTGGTCGTTCTTTCCATATTTCTCTCCGGTCAGAGAGCATCTCGGAGGAGATTGAGTAGTTATCGGTAATGGCAATAGATGATGTTGTTGTTAAAGGTTTCATGAATTGAAATGCGAAGAAACAACAAAAGAAACAAAGCAAGACAATGGCCCCATAGTTTGTCTTTTTCTTCTTCTCTTGATCTTCAAACATGTTTTTTTCTATCTTTATCAACCCTTCTTCATACATGTTTTTTTTAAGTGAATGTAAATTGCAACTATGACGCTTATAATTTATAAGCAAAAGAGTCATTGATAAAGTTAGTTGGAGATAGTGATATTGTTTGAAATAAAATATTAAGATGAATAAATGAATGATTTATATACGCAAAACGTTTTCTTTTGTTTATGTGTTCGATAAACTCGTGATGATGTTTTATAAGAGTAATGAATGTAAGTGTCTTGAGCACGACGATAGAAATTGAATTGTGACCTCCTAAGATTCCTCGAATGACCAGACAAGATGTGTTCAAAAACATTTTTTTATTTTGTTTTGATTTTTTTAGTCCTATATATCGACTTAAATCACTAAAACAACATAGCAATACAGAGATAATTAATAAAACCGATAAAATACTTGCTAAATACTTCACAAGAAATGATTTTGGGCAATATACTCCAAACTGAAAATCCAATTGGAATCGATATGAAATAACAAGAACCGGACCAATACACGAACGGATGTCCAATTAATCTGAATACATATAGATGTATAAAATTATGGTAAGTACTTTTGTGTTATTTTGGATAATTTTTTTTGGTATTTTTGTATATTTAGACGGATAATTTTTAGGTCTTTTTCTTCTTTTGATTTTTTTTTGTCAATTAACTTAATAGTTTTTAATTCCATTGCTACTATTCTAGGTAGTGGTTCAACTTTGATGTCTAAGAATTTGTAAAGAGAACACTATTACTGACCCTCTAAATTTTTTCTCTTGGTTAAAACTAATTCAAAAATATAAGTATTTTTTTTATCAACCGTACTTAAAATTTAATAATAATTTAATTGACGAGGTCCGATCTATAGTCAAATTGTTTCAAATGGAGCTACTAGACATGATTCAAATTCATTACCTCATGCCAAATTAAATCAAGAATAAACCAACTGAATTACCTACTTTTTGACAAATACATAAATAATACTAGAACAATAAATAAATTTGATTAGTGAAAATATTATAGACATATTAAATAATTTTATGTGGTATGAAAAAATGACACTTAAATTGAAATGGAAAGAGTGTGAAGTTATGTGTCTTGAGATTTCACGTCCGTGGAAATTAAATTGTAACCACTAACCAGCTAAGATTTCTTCGATTGTTATATTGAGCAGATAAGATTTGCTCAACACGATAGATTTTAAGTGACTTTTTAGATATGATTTTATAAAAGTGCTTTTTTTCTCTCTCAGGCACGAAGTTTAAGGCAAATTAAGAGCTAACTGGTTTTACTCTTTTAAGCAAATACCAGGTGGTTTTATTCAAATCTCCAACCCCAGCTACCCGGTTTTGGTTCCCATCTGGGAAATAAGATGTTTTCCGACCTCCATGCGAGGCAACAACCACGATGAACAGCCGACCAGACACTCACCTTCACCTCGACAACCATTGATATGAAATCTAACGTTAAGGTGGCTAAAGTAAGGTGAACTTTTATAAACCTCTAAGAATTTATAATATTTTCTATGTAACCTTTGGTTGTTTTGTGCCACAAACCTCTCACATTTTGTGAAGAAACTAGCAAAGATTAAAGCCATGGCTTCCTCACACCATCAGCTGTCAAAAAGAACAAACAACGCAAGTACTGAATATGTTCCACCTCGCTCACGAAGAATCCATATTGCAGAGCCAAATAATCAAAACCTACTCGAAAAGCGAGCTCTCACGGCCATTGTTCGACTCTCTAATCCTCAAGCACAAAGAGTGT
>OVBA01000536.1:41556-63617 GCA_900406435.1 Lepidium aucheri | reverse complement strand
CATTCTCACAAAGGCACTTGGTCGAATCAAGTTCAAAGAGATGAGAGATCTTATTGGAGTAAAGGACACTACAAAAGGCGATTTCAAGCTTAAAGGAGAGAATGTAGAATTAAGCTTAAAATCAATAGCTTAGGGAGTAAGCTATCCAATAGATAAGATCAAAGATTAGTTTAGGAATTATCTAAACTTAAGTTTAGGAGTTATCTAAACTTATCTTATTAAGTGTAGGAAATCGAGAATCTTGTCTATAAATAAGGACTTACCAATGTGTGGTAAGACTTGTGAATTGTGATTGAGAATTTAGGTTTTGAGTTATTTTCCTAAGCTAATAAAGAGAATTATTCTTTAAATCATTCTTCATACAAATTATAATTTTTGATTCTTCAATATATACTTCATTTGCATCAGATAACCAAACATATGCCATGAGATTCTTTTTTGACAAAACGACTTTCTCAAGGTTATTAGGTGGGTTGGAATGAGTCACGATAGGGAAACTAGTTGCTGGTATATGACAAAATTACTAACTGTCGTAAAACGATCAACAAATGGAGACAAAGATCATACACAAACTCGACTCTTAACATAGACTATCTCAAGGCAACTTTAGAATATGAGTTTCAGAAAAGACAACTTTATAGACAAAAGATCAACAATTTAAAGCTGGAATTGGGAACCCAATATAAGGAAGAGGAATCATATTGGAGACAGAAAGCTAAAAACAAATGGTTAATAGAAGGAAATAGAAATACCAAATTCTTTCATAACAGTGTCAAACATAACATACTAAAGAACAAAATCTTCTGCCTCAAGGATAATGAGGTCAACTACAATACAATGAAGGATCTAGAGGTTCTATTGTTGCAGAGTATTTTAAGAAACTGTTTGAAACAAAAGAACCTCTAAACATTGATAGACTAACACAACACATACAACCAAGAATCTCTTTATCGATGAAATAAACTTACAGCCCTAGTAACAGCATCAGAGATTAAAGAAGCATCATTTAGTGTTAAGGGAGAAAGTGCACATGGACCTGAATGAATAAATATAAATGGCAGTCACATGATCAAAGATATTCAACAAGCCTTTGAGACATGACAATTCCCAAAAGAATGGAACTACACATACATCAGCCTTATTTCAAAACTCCAACTGCATCATAAATGGCGGACTGTAGACCTATTAGCCTTTGCTCCATTCTCTGCAAAACAATAACCAAAATCATTACTCATAGGCTCCAAACTCTTTTACCGGAGATAGTTTCCGAAACGCAGGGAGCTTTTATTGTTGGGAAGCTCATCTGGGAAAACACTCTAATAGCACATGAAATCATGCATCATTTACAAACAAATAAGAATGGTCAAACTAACTACTTGGTAGTGAAAACAGACATATCTAAGGCTAATGATAGACTTAAATGGACATATCTAGAGAAGGTGTTAACAATTAAAGCTGGGTTTTGCTAATTCTTGGATCCAACTTGTGATGTTATGCATCGCCTTGATATCATTCTTTGTATTGGTTAATGGTCAGGATCATGGTTTGATACTCATGTGCTTCTCACCACTTATTTAGTAACCTTGAGTTGATAGAGAACGTTGAATGAAGAATAAGAGACGATAAGAGTAAATCGGAAAAATAATCGGTCAAAACAAGTTGAAATCCTCCTCTTGCTCTGATACTATATTAACTTTAGTAATCGGAACAGAAATCGTGAAGAAATCAAACTCACCGGAAAAAGTTCATTGGAGGCTGAGAGAAGAAAGAAGATAAGAATAGAAATTTTCTGTCATTTCAATTTGTGTGTCAAAAACACACTTTTGTATAAATTCTACTTTACTTTTGTGTTACAACCGGAACAAACCATATTCTATAAACAATTGATGTAAGCCAAAGAACCAAACCACAAATAACATTACACTCTATTAGTTTTAGAACAAGTGCAAGATCTTCGTTTCCTGGATGACCAATGCAAAGAAAATATGATGAAGATATCTCGCCCAGAATTTGATGATCACTTAACATTTATTTACCACTAAAGTTGTAGCTATGAGATTATTAGGAAATAAGCTATCAAAGATACACACAAAAATTTAAATTAATATACAGTTTTAAAAATTCAAGTTATATACGTATATCTAATTTTAGTCATTGGAGCAGTACACAAGATTTATAAATATACAAGGTTTCTGTTTGTTTGTTGGTTGGTCGCAAGCGATCACGGCCAAAAATTGTTATTTTGTAATTGTTGATTCAGCAACTGGTTGCGTCGATCAGAAGTTAAACTTTTGAGTTGTTAAAAATTTCAGCAACTATTTGCTAGCGACCAATGACTACTAAATAAATAATACTAGGAACCAATAAAGTTAATAATTAAAATTAAATTTGAGTAATAAAATTTAAATTTAAAATAACAACAATAAAATTATATAAATATGATAAATAAAATAAATATAAAAAATTAAAAAAAATATATAAATAAAAATAAAATCTACAAATATTGAAAAGAAATATAAATTTTTAAAAAAACTATTTTAATTGTGTATTATAAAAAAAATTTAAACAAATTTGTCAATAAATAAAAAGAGGAAATACATTTTAAAACTGTAATGTAATATTTTTAAAATAGGATAAATATATTTTTGATATATAATATATGAATGTAATAATATTTTTTATTTGATTCCCATAAAAATTTTGAACTAGTAGTTCAAAAAATATTTACATTTTATATTAGTATTGTGAACGTAAGTATTAAAATTAAACTTAAGAATTCTAAACTTTTTTAAGAACATGTATGAAAAAATATTCATTCACATGTTAAATTACCATAAAGAAATTATATTTTTTATTTATGAGACTTTTGCTATGTTAATTTAGGTTCAACTTTTTTGCTAAATAAGTATCACTATTTTATAATTTAAATTAATATATAATTTTTTTCTGTCAACAATAATTGGATCGATAAAATCTGATTCATAGTAATATTCTTCCAATCGGAGAAGGTTGAGATTCTCCAACTGATACCAGCTATATTTTTTAACATATTTCAATATATATATATATATGAGAGTTTTCTTTAATAAATTTTATATAGAAAATTCTGAGAAAAAAAAGGGGAAAATTAAAAAAATATACCAAAATTTTATTTTGAATGCAAAAATATACCCAAATTGGATTCATCACCAAAAGTAAATCATAAGGGTAGTGAATTTTTAATTTTAACCTTAATGACCAAACAAAAACCATGGAAATACAATTACATTTATACTTTTCGCAAATATTACAGATTTCACGTGAAGTCTGCGTACAGAATACTTCACGTGAAGTCTACTAGCTACATGAGAAGATTTCAGGTAAAGTATGGTCTTTAATTTATATTTAATTTAAAATTAAAATACTAATTATTGTAATATGCTTATAATTTTGATTACAAAATCTAATAGTAAACAAATATGAAGTATTAGAAATAAATTTTGCTAAAACATGGTCGAATAAAATCAACAAAGATCAAACCAAAAGGTTTACAAACAAAATATGTCATAGTCTAGGGTTTAGGGTAATAAGCAAGATATGGTAATCATGTGGGATTTGTAATTTTTGTATTTGAAATGTAGAAATGGAATACAAGAGGTAAAAAAAAAATTTTGTCAACAACTGGATCGACAAGGCTCGATCCATAGCCTAAAGCCCACCCCTAAAATCCCTTTTTTAAGCTACCATAATGCAACGGGTACGAATCGAATCATGGTGCCAAGTCATTAGCTGGATCATCCTAACCACCGACTGAGAGCAACTCGGCATACAAGAGGTAAATTATGCATATATTTAGAAAGTATAATAATTCGGTCTAAATATTTTGAAAAATATTCGACTTGTGGTGTAAAGTTTATAGTCTCGAATTTAGAATTTAAGATTTAGGGTTACGGGTTAAAGTAGACTTCACATGAAGTCTACTAATTACAGGAGAAGATTTCATGTGAAGTTTGCTCTTTAATTTTATATTTAATTTGAAATTAAAATAGTAATTATTGTTATATGTTTATGATTTTTATTACAAAATTTAATAATAAACAAATATGAAATATGAAAAATAAATATTCACCAAAACATGATTAAATAAAATCAATAAAGATCAAACCAAAAAATTCACAAACAAACTGTTATGGTTTAGGGTTTTGGGGTAATAAGATATGGTAGTTACTATAAAGTAGACTGCACATGAAGTCTGCTACGTAATTTTATTTTTATTTAATATAAAAATAATTATATACTTATAATTTTGATTACAAAATCGAAAAAATAACAAAAATAAAGTTTGAAAAATAAATTTTCACTAAAACATGATCAAATTAAATCAACAAATATTATTGAGCTTAGGGTATTTAGGTTTTTGTCCCTTATGGTCGAGAGTAGCTGTTCATCAAGATTTGATTTTTTTGTAGATACTAGGACATTGATGGTTATAGGCGTAAGTTGGAAAAAGAGATGAAAAAGGATTTGAAGAAAGCTGGGGTAAGTGAACGTACTGTGTTCAATGACGAAGAACAATGACGGTAACCAAAGACTCTTACTTTATATCTGTAGTCAATAAGTTATAGTAATATTGACATTAATCTGCTTACTTGCACAAATCTTATGAGATTATGAAACTATGGCAAGCGCAAGGTATGAAAGAACATGCTCGGCTAAAAGAAGTAATGTTATATTTATACAAAATTGGAGACATGGAGGTTTAATACAAAAATCATATTTTTGTTCCTTTGTGCTTTGGATCATCTTAAGTTCTATGGTTCGTTTGTTCATTTGTTAATGTAATGTTATCAGAATCGAACTTAAGTTCTACATCATCTTCTAGATTATGTTCCTAAATTGTTTTCGAGAAATCGAACTTTAAATCTTCTGTTTGATTTATCTGGAAATGTTGATTTGTAATAGTAGTCTTTTAGATTTATAGCATGATTTCTAATAAGTATCTTCATGGCAATTAATATCTTGTACTTAGTTCATATTGTAGCTAAGTATGACTTGTTTTTGACTCCTTTAATGGTGGTTGTTTTGGTCAGGCGATTAATGGTGGTTGTTTTAGTGCGTTTTCTCTCTAGCTCTTTGTCTTTTGGTCATTGTATTATATATGTTCAGTATTCTCCTTTTTTTGTCTGGGTCTTGTTGTTAGGGAAACAAGCACACTAAGGCGCAGCGGAATAGAGTTTCCCACACTTGTATAAACTTGTGAGAAGAATATATTCAAACAAGAATAGCAACAACCACTCAAAACAGAAACTACATGAGACAAGCAATTTTAACGCGGAAAACCTCTTCGATGTGAGAAGGAAAAACCATGGGACCGTAGTCCACTCAAAATCCACTATCACCAATGTATACGAGTTACAACCACGACCTCTATGTTCCAAACAACAAATACAGAGACTAAGGCTACAAAGAGCAATCTCTAATACAACAAACTTCAATAAGAGAGCAATATAAGAGCCTAGAAATATACAGTCACAAACGACTCTAGGTTTACTAAGGTCTCAAAGTCACCAAATTAGATCTCCATCGTACAAACCCTAAATAAACGAGTCAATAACACCTCTGCCAAATTTTAGCTCAATCAGAAAAGATCTCACTGTCGGATTTCCCAAACACCAAGACAATACCTACAGAAATCGGGAAATTGCCACAAAGCGAACAGCCACGCTAAAACCCAAATATCTGACAAACCAGCCGTTGAAACCAAATTTCCACTGTTGGATCTGTAGTTCACTGAGTCATGAAGCTTCCAACAAAATTTCAGTTAGATCATAATACGTTTGAAGGTTCAAATACTGCCTTGAAACAGAACCAACAAAACAGATTTTTCACTTCTTCTTTTCTCTCTTTTTTTCTTAGCTTGTTCTCTCTTCTTCTTCATTTAACCTAGAGTGATTTTATATGTGCACACTCCAACACATCCCATTATTATCCTGAACACAATTAAGACCCAAGTTTGGTTATTATAACCAAACCCAAGGTTTTCTCACTAGGAGGAACACCAACAAACTCCCCCTCCAACTAGGTGGAGGAAACCGCCATTCCGGCTATCCCTCGACAAACTTTAAGTTTCCATCTTGGCACTGACTTCGTCAACATATCAGCTCCATTATCATCCGTATGAACTTTTTCAAGTTCTACTTCCTTTGAAGCAACCACATCACGTATCCAATGATACCTCCTATCAATGTGCTTTGAACGCGAATGAAACATAGGATTCTTCCCAAGATGAATTGTGCTTTGATTATCACAAAGCACCACATACTTGTCCTTCTTGAAACCAAGCTCATCGAGATAACTCTTCATCCACAACAACTCCTTACAAGCTTCCGTTGCGTATATAAACTCTGCTTCAGTGGTCGAAAGTGCAACACACTTTTGCAACCTTGACTACCATGACACAGCTCCCCCAGTAAATGTTACCAAGTAACCCAAAGTAGACTTCCTTGAATCAATATCTCCAGAAATATATGCATCAGTGTAAGTCATAAGCAAAGGCTTATCACCACCAAAAGTAAGTTTCAAATCAGTAGTTCCTCGAAGATATCTCAAAATCCATTTCACTGCATTCCAATGTTCCTTTCTAGGATTGGAAAGAAAACAACTAACTGTACCAACATCATGAGCTATATCTGGTCTTGTACAAACCATAGCATACATCAAGCTACCAACTGCTGAAGCATAAGGAACTCTCGTCATATATTCCTTTTCTGAATCTGTACTCGGACTATGTTGACTGCTCAATCTAAAGTGAGTAGCAAGAGGAGTGTTAACACCTTTAGACTTATCCATCTGAAACCTCTGAAGTACCTTTTCAATGTACTTCTCTTGAGATAAGTGAATCAACCTCTCACCTATATCTCGAAAACTTCTTAATACCAAGAATCTGTTTCGCTGGACCCAAGTCTTTCATGGCAAAGGACTTGCTAAGCTGCTTCTTTAGCTCATGAATCCTACTCATGTTCTTGCCAACAATCAACATATCATCAACGTACAGTAATAAGACGATAAAATCATCTTCACCAAACTTTTGCACAAACACACAATGATCAGAAGTTGTCTTCTTATATCCATGCTTCCCCATAACTGACTCAAACTTCTTATACCATTGTCTTGATGCCAGTTTCAAACCATAAAGACTTTTCTTCAAGCAACAAACCAAATCCTCTTTGCCCTTCTTCATAAAGCCTTCCGGTTGTACCATGTAAATCTCTTCCTCCAAATCACCATGAAGGAAAGCCGTCTTTACATCCATTTGCTCAACCTCTAGATCAAGACTCGTTGCCAATCTAAGTACAACCCGAATAGAGGACATCTTCACAACAGGAGAGAATATCTCATCATAAACAACTCCGTTCTTTTGGCTGAATCCTTTCACAACCAACCTAGCCTTGTATCGAGGATGCAAATTGTTCTCATCATGCCTAATCCTATGCACCCTCTTATTAAGCAACGCCTTTTTACCCTTAGACAACTTCACCAACTCAAGTGTGTCATTCTCTGCAAAAGAATCCATTTCCTCATCCATGGCACCACACCATTTATCCTTGTGATCATCCTCCATAGCTTTGTCAAAGCTTTCAGGTTCTCCCCCATCAGTAAGTAAAACATACTCACTAGGATCATACCTTATCGACGGTCTTCGATCTCTCTCAGATCTTCTAGCTTCAGGTAGGTTCTCGGTAGTTGGTGTCTCACCATGATCGTCACCATGATCACCAATAACCTCATCATCATGTGTGGGAGCATCTGCACTAGGTGTATGAACATGAACCTATCCTCCAACCTGACTGTGGACTAATGTAGAAGGAACAACCTCTGAATCAATCAGACCCTCCTCTCTCTGATTTGGTTTTCCAGACTTATCAATGTCCTTAATCGTCTGATATGCCATGAACACGACATCTCTGCTCTGAATGAGCTTCTTCTCAATGGGATCATAAAACCTCTATCCAAACTCATCATCCTGACCATAACCAATGAACACACATTGTCGCGACTTCATCTCAAGCTTAGACCTCTCATCTTTGGGAATGTGCACAAATGCCTTGCAACCAAAGACTTTCAAATGACCATAAGAAACATCCTTACCGGTCCAAACCTTCTCTGGAACATCACCCTCCAATGGAACACTCAGTGATCGATTTAGCACATGAACAACTATGCTCAAAGCCTCACCCCAGAAAGTCAAAGCCAAACCTGACTGTGAAATCAAACATCTAACTCTCTCGACAATTGTATCGTTCATCCTCTCAGCCAACTCATTCAACTATGGAGTCTTGGGTGGCGTCTTCTCATGTCTAATACCATGATCCCTGCAAAAGACATCAAATGGTCCAGAGTACTCACCACCATTATCACTGCGGATACACTTCAATTTCTTTCCTGTCTGCCTCTCAACTAAGGCCACAAAGTGCTTAAAGTATCCCAAAACCTGATCCTTGGTCTTCATCGTGAAAACCCACAACTTCCTAGAATGATCATCAATGAACGTGACAAAATATGATGCACCACCAAGATATTTTGTCTTCATTGGACCACACACATCTGATGTACCAAATCAAGTATCTCAGATTTTCTAGAAGGTGTAGAAGACTTGAACGAGACCATGTGTTGTTTACCTGCTAAACAATGTGCACACTTTTATAAGTGTGAACCAGAAATCCCTGGAATAGACTCTTTCTTAGACAACACATTCAATCCCTTCTCACTCATGTGACCAAGTCTTTTATGCCACAGCTCCATGGCATCATCATTCTCCACTGCATTTATCATGTCTTTGGAGACCTTAGCCTGCATCCAATAGAAAGATGAAGACTTAACACCTCGAGCCGCAACCATAGAACCACGTGAAAGCTTCCATTTACCACCACCGAATAAACAATAGAAACCCTCATCATCAAGTCTTCCTGTAGATATCAAGTTCAATCAAACATCTGGGACGCCTTGACACCCTTGAGCACAACTCTAATACCAAGACTAGTTTCCAAGCAAATATCACCAATGCCAACAACCTTAGACACACCATTATTTCCCATCTTCACAGAGCCATAACTACACAGAGTATAAGTAGAAAACAAACCCCTCTGTGATGTAGCATGAGTAGTAGCTCCACTATCAACTACCCAACTAGTGTCTTCAGTTGCTATGTTAATGGCATCATTCTCAAGAAGAATGAGAAACTCATCCTCAGTGACAATCACCCGATCTTCAGCATCTTCTTGACTTTTGTCTTGCTTGTTGTCCTTTTTCATTTCAAGCAATCTTTCTTCAAGTGCCCCTTCTTATGACAGTAATGGCACTCAGTATTCGCAAATCTATTAGACTTGCTTTTGCTCCTGCTCTTGTCTCTCTTGGAATCTCTATGTGAACTTCTCCCCCTCGACTGAGTAACCAGAACATCTGAACGCGAGGAACTAGGATTTGACTGTCTTCTAGTCTCCTCATTCAAGATACTGTTCTTTACCACATCCATCGAAATAGCACCTTCCGACGCAGAGTTACAAAGAGACATTCTGAATACGTCCCAAGAATCTGGTAATGTACCAAGAAGCCACAAACCGTGAATCTCTTCTTCAGACTTGATATCGATGTCAGATAGCTTATTGAGCAATCCCTGAAACACATTCAAGTGATCCGTCATCGGAGTTCCCTCCTGATACCTCAACTCAATTAACTTCTTAATCATGTACATCTTGTTATTTCCGGTCTTTCGAGCATATAATTGCTCCAACTTCAACCACAAAGAGCGAGCATTAGTCTCATTTTCAATATGATGCAACACATTATCATCTACCCACTGCCTTATCAAACCACAGACTTGGCGATGCAGCAACTTCCAGTCATCCTCCTTTTTATTAGCAGGTTTATTCTCCTGAAAAACTGGTAGATGAAATCTCTTCACATAAAGCAGATCTTCCATTTTACCTTTCATAGATGATAACTAGCACCATTCAAACTTATCATTCTGCCCATATTCTCCATCTTTCACACAAGCAAACAAATAACCCAATGTTATCAAGTGGAACCTGGCTCTGATACCACACTGTTGGGAAACAAGCACACTAAGGCGCAGCGGAATAGAGTTTCCAACACTTGTATGGACCTGTGCGGAGAATATATTCAAACAAGAATAGCAACAACCACTCAAAACAGAAACTAAATGAGACAAGCAATTTTAACGTGGAAAACCTCCTCGATATGAGAAGGAAAAACCACGGGACCGTACTCCACTCAAAATCCACTATCACCAATGTATTTGAGTTACAACCACGTCCTCTCTGTTCCAAAAAACAAAAACAGAGACTAAGACTACAAAGAGCAATCTGCAATACAACAAACTTCAACAAGAGAGCATATTAAGAGCTTAGAAATATACAGTCACAAACGACTCTAGGTTTACTAAGGTTTCGGCCACCAAATTAGATCTCCACCGTAAAGACCCTAGACAAACGAATCAACAACACCTCTGCCAAATTTCAGCTCAATCAGATAAGATCTCACCATCGGATTTCCAAAACATCAAGACAATACCTGCAGAAATCGGAATATCGCCACAAAGTGAACAGCCACGCTAAAACCCAAATATCTGACAAACCATCCGTTGAAACCAAAATTCTACCATTGGATCTGAATATCACTGAGTCATCAAGCTTGCCACAAAATTTTAGCCAGATCAGAATACGTTTGAAGGTTCAAACACTGCCTTGAAACAGAACCGACGAAACAGATTTTTTACTTCTTCATTTTCTCTCTTTTTTTCTTAGCTTGTTCTCTCTTTTTCTTCATTTAACCTAGAATGATTTTATATGTGTACACTCCAACACAGACCCATTAGTGTCCTGAACACAATTAAGGCTCAAATTTGGTTATTATAAGCAAACCCAAGGTTTCCTCACGAGGAGGAACACCAACACTTGTTTTGGATTTGTGATTGGTATTAATCAATTTCTGTTAAGATATAGCTCTTCTTGTTCGAGAAGATTAAGTAATTCAAGGTGTTTATTTAGACAATTTGAGGTTCACGATATCTTAGGTTATTATTTTGGTGATTTTGTTGTGTAAAAGTGCTTTTTGTTATCACTGATAATTACTATTATTTTATGACTTCTCAGGTTCAAAAGCTGATCGAAGAAGTAAATGAAATTCACATCAAATGATCTTGTCTTATTGTAATCGTAGTCTACAATTTTGTAAGATCCATAGGAAAAATAAATGTTAAAAGATCATGATTTTAACCTCAATAAAATAATTTATGCTGCAATTTGTGAAAATAGAAAACCGATAACAACAAAGATCTAAACAAAAAATTACTCTTTATTAAGAATTTCCTTTTCTACACAAGACAATCATGTAATCTAATCAAGATACCAACCTAAAACAAGTTTTTAAAAACTCATAACCTAAAGAGATTCAATTCACTAGTTTTCTCAAACTTAGTCTTTAAAGTTCTAAAAAACTCGAATTGCAATTCAGATCCATTTTATAACAGAAGGGCTCACGAATTTTTTTCTACAATCTTGAAACCTAACAGCTATTATCATATCTTCTTGATAAGCCTTATCTTCGATACTTGATAAGTCTTATCTCCTTCTTTAAATCTTTTTGAAGTAACTTGATCTCCAAGCCTTCGTGTACCTTGCACATGTTCTTCATTAATCCGCTCCTTGTGATGAGCACGAGATCAGCTTGCAACTTCAATTTGAAATTGGTACAAATTTATGATCGGCTAGATACGAAATGTTAGTATTATATTTCAAAAACAGAAAGTATATGAGTTAACTTCCCCAAAGAATGAGCAAATCAAAATACAAGTTATTGATAAAGATAAAGTCACTAAGTTATTCACATAGTGGCAGAAACAAAACAAAAAGGTGAAGTCTATTTGTGACATAGTAGACTTGAGGTGAAGTCTATTTTGAATGAACTAACTATTTATATTATTCCTAAAATTTATATAGTCATAACTATAATATATAAACATGTTAAAGTTTTACCGAAGCAAACACAATATCAAAATGACATAGAAAAACTATATAAAAATATAAAGAAAAATTTAAACATGCTTTAAATGCATTTATACATAAATTTACGTAGTAGACTTCATTTGAAGTCTACTTGAATAGACTTCACGTGAAGTCTACTTTGAATGAGCTAACTACCTATATCACTTATAAAATTTACAAAGATTTAACTATAATATATAAGTATGTTAAACTTATACAAAAGTAAACAAAGTATCAAACATACATAGGAAAAATACAATAAATATAAAAATAAATAAAACATGTTTTAAATATATTTTTACAAAATTAAAGTTGTAGATTTCACATGAAATCTACTGCATAAATACAAAGACTTCACCTGAAATCTACTTTACAATATAGTAGACATCATGTGAAGTCTACGAAGATAAATAGCAGACTTCAGTTGAAGTTTCTGTAGGTTATTTTTGCATTTGACTAAATGTTGACTTTCTAGATGGAGACTTCAATTGAAATCTACATTTTTAGAGGTTATATTTGCAACTACTCAAGATAATGAATTTTATAAGTAGGTGAAGTCTACTTTTTTGTCTGGAAATAGAAGTCTCCACACAATTTTGGAGACTTCACCTGAAGTCTACTCTATTAAACAGAAGTTACTTTTGCGATTGACTAAGTTTGACTTTTATGCAGAAGTCTCCAAGTGAAGTCTTCGACAACGCAGACTGCAAGTGAAGACTTCGACGTAAATGGAGAAGACTTCAGAAGAAGTCTCCGTTATTTTGTAAAGACTTCATTTTTTTATTAATTTCGCATAAATCATACAGAGTGTTGGTCAACTACAAAATAACAGAGACTTCACATGAAGTCTTCATGTGAAGTTTGCGCTTTCATACAAATTTTCAAATCTTTTTGGTCAAATAACCGTAATGTTGGTCAACTACAAAAATAACCCTTCTAAGAAACGTAGACTTCAAGAGAAGTTCGCGCGATTTTTGGAGATTTCATTTGAAGTCTACCTAAAAGTCAAATATTTAGTCAATTGCAAAACTGGACTCATATTTTAGCAGACTTCAGGTGGTATCTTCGCATAATTTTTTTGTATCTAAACAAGAATGTGGAGACTTCACCTGAAGTCTACTCTCCGAATCCATAAATAGTCAAATGCAAAACTAACCTGTGTGTTGAATTGCAGACTTCATGTAAAGTCTACAATGAACACAAAATTCACTTGAAGACTCCTCTCTACAATCTTTTTGAAATATGCAAACATTAGCTAGATTTGAGTTAGGGATTATATTTACCTTATTTAGATGAGATTGTCAAACTAAACCGTTAATTTTTACTTTTAATTGCTAAGTGCACCGAAAACAGGAAGCTTTGAGAATTTTGAAATGTTAAAATGAAAATTAGAAACATTTATGGATAGAAATAAAGAGAGAATGGAAGACAATATGATTGGAGATTGTGAATAAGCATTAGAAGCTCGAGTATAGGAAAATTCATGGGTTTTAGAGCTTTTTTGTTGGTAATAGCGGTTGGTGGAATAAAAAAATATGACATTTTTGGTACTTTTAGGATTTGCTAAAATTTATATAAAAAAAAAAGGAAAAAAAAACTAATGACATTTCCGAAATTATGAAAATAACAAATGGTTACTTGGAGTAATTTTGGGAGAGTGAAAGTGATGGGTTGTTTGACCCATTGATTAAAGTGGTAGGTTATTTGATCAATTGATCATTTTAGAGAGAATCCCAGAAGAAAAAGGAGTTGCTGACAGCGACTACAAAAATTACAGGACCATATACAGTGAGCGTAACCAACCAAAAACATTGTTTTAACTATAAACTATACTTTTTATACTACATTTTACAGTGTCTCTCTTAAACGTATCTGCAACGAATTAACTTTCGCGGTCAAGCACTAAGAAGGCGTCATTGTCATCATCAGCGAACAGGAAGTTCGATAACGATTAAGAAATAAGAGCGTTCGAATTCCCTTATGTACTGAACTTCTCCGTTCATTAGGTTCAGAATTTGCCTGCAAACGCTTAGTCCTAATCCTTCTGGACTCATCCACCGACTACTATGAAACATGTCTTGCACTTTCTCCGGCGGCACGCCTTCCCCTCCACATGCCATTCTGTTCCAATAATTGACAACAAACATTAACAAAATGAATCTTGAATGTTCGTTGTTTGCTAAAATCAAATCCTTAAGGCTTTAAATTTTGTATGGTTGCAAAAGCGTTTTAGTTATCATTTACTATTCTCTACATATGAATAGGTAACAAAAAAAAAACATGAAATTTATCAGCAGCAAGCAGATTTTTGAGAATGAGATATCAGACTAAGCTATAAATTCTGGTGCATCATGAGTCATATGTTTCTTATCTTTGTTCTCAGCTTAAGCTCACCAGCTAAACGTAGAATTTGAGAGATATAAATGGGATGATGAAAGATAACCTGAACTCCATGCGTATAGCGGAGAACCCATCGGCCATTCGTTTGAAAACCGAGTGTACATGAAGTTCCATCGAGCCTTCATTGGGAGCATGATGTACGATACTTAGCAGAAATTCTGCCAGGACTTGTTGGATCCTTGTTTGGTCACCATAGACAACCATGGATTTTATCTCCGCAGGAATGTTAGGGATCAGCTGAAGTTTTCTCTGTCTTACCACCAACATGGCTTGGCTAATTACGGCATTCATGACTCTGCCCATTAAGAATTCTGTTCTCTCTAGCTGAAATGAACTGATGAACAAAAACAGAGGTCCTTTTGTTAGTTGTGCGGGAACATTTATAGATAAGTTTTAGTGCGCATTTAAGTCCGAATCTAAACTCCCACCCGTCTTCAATGCTTTTGACATCCATGTCTCCTACAATCTTTGACATCTGCTTCTCGCATAAAACACTAGTTTCGAGAAGCTGCTTCTGATCCTCGTTTAAATCCATGGCTTCCAGTAATGAATTTGTGAAACGCAAACCGCTCAATGGATTCTTTATAATTTGGAAAACGTACGCCAACTCTTTCCTCCTTGAGAAGCATTCGCTCTCCTGCCTCCTCTGGATGTCTAGAGCCTGCTGTAGCTCGGGACTCGGTATCTGCAAGAAACAGAAAGCCCCAACAATTTGGCCATCGCCACTGACACGTTTGTTCAAAGTCAGGAGAGCCTGAATGAGTTTCCCTCTGCGGTCAAAGAACGGGAACGGGAATTTATCCATGTCTTGGCCATTGATTGCGTTATGCAAAACGATCATGAACTTAGTCAACTCATCAGGACCCTTTAGTCTGCAACAGCTACCAAACACTTCCCTGAGAAGCATTTTTCCAATCACATCACTGCGAGGCCAGCCTGTGAGCATTTCCATTGCTGTGTTCCACTCAATGCAGCACGTATTCACATCGGCTGCAAATATAGGAGGGATCAGAGGGTTTGGACTATGGATGATGGCCTTGTAGTCGCTTTGCATGTTAATGAACTTGTCCATAACAATTTTATGACTAGTTACATCTTGCCCAACAAAGCAGACCCCAACGATGTTGTTTGAGTAGTCCTTGCTCGAACATGCGTTGACAACTACAAACACTGCTTTCGCTTGTAGCTCTGGACTAAAGGTTTTCAGCTTCACCTCTACATTCTTGCCTTCATCCCCTGCATGATTCAAAATGAAACACATTATCAGATATGAATATTTAGAGTCTTGCTCAAATTGAAATATGAAAGAATTGCGTAAACCTTTGAGAGCACAAGATAAGAGCCTATCAACTGTATCTTCACACTCTTTGTATATCAAATCGCGAACCAGAGACCTTCCCATAGCTACCTCAACAGGAAGACCGGTCAGCTCTGCCATCTTGGTGTTCCACCCATTGATGCAGCCGTCAATGTCAACAGCAAATATAGGGACAGTCGCAGTCTCAATGAGCCTACCCATTTCTCTCGCAACTACGCCTGTCTCCTGCATCCCATGTTCTGCCATATCCTCTCCATTTGACCGAACCGCTCCAGCTGCAGCAGCTTTAGACTCCATCGCTTTGGACTCTTTGAATGAGTCTCTTAGAATAAGTTGGAGCGAGTGAATGGCGTCCATTTCAGCAGTTTCCCATGGCTGACATCGGCTTTTAACAACTTCAAGAAAAGCCTGGAACGAAGAACGCGGATGCATCCGCTGGCCATCATCTTTGTCCTCGGGATTGTGCTTAGCCCCTCCCCATTTGATTTCTTTCTCGGCATGAGACCGAAACCAGAAAAGGAAGTCCCTTCTTGTGATATATGCAACTGCCATACCGCACACAGCATCTCCCAAAGCTGCTGCCCGAGGATAACCAGCATCGTGTAAACTATCTGTGCTTAACCCAGTCGAATCAGAATGGTTAGCAAGCAACCACTCCACAATGTCATTTATCTTAGCCTCACTCGGAGCCACACCCAACGAATAATACTTTCCTTCGAAAAGAAACGCGGCACCATTACATTTTACTAAATCCATGATATTCGGACTCTGCGTGACAATCCCCGCGGGTGAGTCACGTAGAAGCATATCGCATAATAATGTCTGCATTCTCAGAACACGTTTTTCAGACACCTGCAAGGCTAACTGCAACTCCATGTTTAGCTGTAACCCAAAGGCCTGCATTAGAAACTCGCAAGCGTACCTCAGCGGAAATGGTATAGAACGAGCCGATGTGTGATGGCAAACAACTAAACCCCAAAGCTTCATCGAGTTTCTTCCTCCAACATTAAAATCATTTCCATCTTGTCCGTTTCCATTTATTATAACCGCCATCACTAATGAGGCAATAGAGCCCATGTTAGCCATGTATTGAGAATGACAGCTATGCTGGGCTCGTAGAGTCGAAGCCACCAAGCATATAGACTGAGTGAGCTTCTCGTCTTGGACTACACGTACCGGTGAAGCATGGCAATCTACGATCATCCTGACACGGTTCTGTTTGAACAAGAACCGAGAAGCCTGAGGAATATCAGTAGCGGGATAATGCAGGCCGATGTAAGGTTCTAAATCATCCCGTTTACTCTCAGCTACGACTTCACCATGTTCGTCTTCATGAAACTTGTACACCATAACTCGATCGTAACCTGTAAGATCTCTGACGCTGTCCACAACTGTGTCACAGAGAAGCTTGATATTACCTCCAGGCAACGACTGTAAACGAGATATCGCACGAACTGCAAGTTTCTGCGATTGGACTGCACCAGCGATTGAAAGCGCCGGATCTTCGGTTGTAGCTGGCTCTAAATCGATAACGATTCCTACATCAACCCTGTGGAGAATCGCGTAAAAAGGTTTTCCACTGCTCTTAGAGTAAATCCAAACGGGATTTAGGAGCGTGATTTCTCGGGCCATGAAGGCGCGTTCGAGGAGAGCGATACTCGTTGGCTTAAAGAGTGAGCGCAAATTCGTGCCAATCGCTAGAACTTCCGACATTTCCTCGATGCTTGGCACAGATTGTGACTTAAGCCCCAGCATTTCCCGCACATTTTCACTGTAGCCGATAATTGTGAAAGTGGATTCCTCAACGGCAATCAAGCAACCAAAAGGCTGGATGTAACCCCCGCGCTGGATCTGCGAGAGATACGCCGTGATCTGCTGGTCCGGTACGGAAGAATCGTACGTCTTCGTTTTAAGAGACTGAGAGTAGTCAAACGACTCTCCGGATTGCTCGAAGACGGCATGGAGCCTCGCGTCGACAGTGAACTGTTGTATAGCTTTACTCATGGACTCTGTACCGCCGTCGTGGTTTTGCAACTGATGATTTTGTGACCTTAGGACTTTGCTATCCGAAGACTGAGCTTGCTCGACGCGATGGCCTGACGAAGCTGCCTCTCCCACGCGTTCTTTACCGCTGGTTTCTCTACCATCTCCAGAGACCATGTTACTCGTTTTGAATTCTGAAAAATCACAACGAACAACAAAGAAGATTGTCGTCAATCATCAGGAAAACAAAACTGAAACTGATAGAGTACGATGGAGAAAATATGAATTTTGGATTGCTGAATAAAAATCACTGCTTAACGGAGAAGTTATTTTCTTTTTCAAATTGACAAAACAGAAACCAATTTGAAGTTTTCTTGCAAAAATATTACTTTGGAGTAAAACGAGAGAGAGTCTGACAAATAAAATCGAAATGGGGAAACGTTTGGGCCCCCAAATCAAATCAAACGAAGCAGAGGCGGTGAAGACTGAAAGAAGACGATACTCTTTTTCTCTTTTGCTTATTTGCCTCGTCCATAACAATTACTTAAACAAGTCCCCCTGTAACTTGTGTTACTATCAATTTAACCCAAAATTAAGTTTCAGCATGATTTTAAACTCTGTGCTGTCTGTTTTCCGGGGGACCTAGGTCACGTGGGATGTGGATTCTTCCGACTAGTGGGCGCATGAGGTAATAGAGGGACGACGCATACGTGGTTTTAGGGGCGTGAGAGTCCGCCACAATGATGGTGATATATCTGATAATTCCTTCAATGATATTATTTTAACACAAAATCTGCGGTTTCAAAGGTGAAGAACAGATTAAAGTTTGTCTACAAGTAAAGTCAACCATTGGAGGATTTAATCAGTTTAACGTGGACCAAACAGAAGCCTAGTATATAAGTTATATACTAGCTGGTAATTTAAATTGTTTCTCCTCTCGAAGTTATTATTGTATTGAATCCACTAAAACAATCCACGTACAGAGAACCAAAAGCTCTCTACTAACGTGGCCACACATTGAATCTCAACATTTTCCAATGAGAATAGTTGACCTTCAAAGTTTCTATTTATATTACAAGCAATGTCAGTTAGACATGGAGTATGGTACACCTGAACACTACACATTATAAAAGTTTGTGCTAAGTAATATGTGTAGTTTTATACACACAAAAAAAGTAATGTAAAGTAGTTCACGAGCTTTCAACACATTATCAAATGTAACTCTTAACATAATTATGTACTTACTTATTTTCACATTTCGGTCCTTCGCTACGTAAATGATATACAAATAAACACTTGCCCTTTTGATGCTTTTCTGGACCATCTTACCAGTTTCAATTGACCGTTCAAGACTCATCCATAAACACGGCGCCATGACCACTTGACTTTACGAACTTCTTCAGCAAAAGAACCACAATTGCAATCGTCAGTCCTACTGCCGCCCACGTGAACAACCTGCCATCACCCTGTTTCTGAGCTGTTCGGACAACAGGGGTCCGTTGATCCTGCCGCCTCACTAAAACGTTTTCGCTAGCTCCCTCTGCAACCTCTACCGCTGCATTCACTCCAGGAAGAACAGTCTCAGCTGCCTCTTCAGCAATTTGATCAACTACATTCTCTGTAGCCGTGTTATCAGGTTCTGATAAAACCCTTGCACTCTCCTGCGGCTTGGTTTGGTGGGACTGACCATCTGAATCAGCCAAGGGAGTTTTATCACATCCCTGAGGGTTAGGTTTGGGAGCACAAGGTATCTTGTTGAGCATGCATTGATGAATCTGCGAATCTCAATCAAAAAGGCATGTTAAAATAAAATTATGCCATACTTCAACCAATATCAAATATGTGAATTTTACAATCAAATGAGACTCTTAAACACTACTTTTGGTTAACAATAATAATTGTACATCATTAATGGATTATTAGGGTTATCTATCTAGACGCTACAGAAAGTTTCAAAACTACCTAAAACCCCACAAGATTAGAATATTGATCTAGAACCCACATACCCCATTTATTGGTTCATTAATCAATAGCATTCTAAAATGTCAAGCCAGATTCTTATTTGTGCATGAAATGTTCAAATATTGCTCTGAAACAAGGGTGATGTAGTGGATACCTCATCAATAAGTTTTTGACGCTCAGGAGAACCATATTTGGGTGGTGACGTACGTGATTTCTTGGCTAGTGCACGTCTCTCCTCCTTTGGGTAATCTACTGAGCCTAGTGCTCCATTGGGGTTTGAAGGCATGAACGCAATGAGAGCCACCAAAGCAGTCCGAACTACAAATATGAAAGTTGCTGATAAGATTCACTGATCTAGTTTAAAAGCTTTAAATGTTCTAATAGGTATTATAATTCTTAAAAGTCTTTCAATACATATTTGGATCTGTTAAGTTGAAAATGAGAATATAAAATTCTGTGACTTTACCACTCCAAGATGGTTGCCAATGCTCGGGATGGTAGTCAGAAATGCTTAAGCAAATCTTGGTGTTGATTTCAAAACGCCCACTAGGCTGAAGCAGGAGCAGAAAGATTCATTAGAGATACAGTTTCCTTTAATCTTCATGACACATGAGGATACTAAAGAAGAGTAAGGATCCTTACAGTTAATAACATAAATGAAGGAGGTTTGAAAGGGTAGTCTGCAGGCAACTGAATTCTACCATGATAAATCCCACCTTCAAAGTCAGTGTCACCAGGACCCCGGATTGCGAATTGCCACTCGAAGATATTATCCTGAAATTAAGAATAGATGGAGAAATCAAATAACTGGTCGGACACAACAAGATTAAAAGAACAGCTATAACATTGGCTAAGGATTGTAAGAGAATACACAAAAGCTAACATGAAAGCTGAAATAAGATCAAGTCTCTTCCACTAAATGACTCAATCATTGAGTAACCATCAAAGAATCATCTGTTGCATTATTTTTCCATCAAAAGATACCGTTTTGAATAACACAATTAATTTTCCAAAGATCACAGCTCCAAAGAGATATTAATACAAGAGACAATTTATGGAGCTATGAATACAAAATACCGATTTGATCGGCCACATAAAAAATTAAAAGGATCTTGAACAAGTAAATCATTTAGGAACATTCCAATTCCAATGAACCTTAATTGAAATAGAAACATAGAAACCGCTCCAATGGCAGTAAGAATCAAACATGAAAAGAGATCAAAGAAGGAAGGCTAATTACGCAATCGCTTTCGAAAAATCTACCTCGAGGGGAAGAGACATGAAATCATCAGAAGGATTAGCTTGCATCTCCTTGACCTCCTGCAAGATCCTCTTCACCGCCGGATTCCTCCGATTTAACTTCTCATCGGCCATGTTTTCGCTGAAGATCTCACCGGGAAATTCTAATTCACCGCCAAAAGTCAGCAACGTCAACAGAGATAATAAACATAATTTAAATTTAAGAGATAATTTATGACTAAAATGCTCGCCACGTCATTTCCTTCATGATGGATGACATGACAACCGCTGATTGGCCGTTCGTTCAGACGGTGACAAATTGTATCGTCGTCATCTAGGATCGATGAGTGAATAGATTTTCATGGGCCTCAGCCCATAAGAAGTAAGCCCATTACTAATCGGACGCGACTGATTGCTGGTTCGTTATGTATGTTTTCGCAAATATTTATTATATTGCATTTGCAAGATCAGTTGTTACAAACGTTTGTAAGACCTTCTTCAATGGTAGGTTTTTTTTCCCGAAACAACTATATATTAAGATAATGAAAATAAAGTCATAAGGCCCAATACAAGTCCATGCTAAAAGAGGTCCAGTTCAGTTAAAAGGATGAAAAAGCTGATACATAAAATAAACTTAAGGCCAAGGCCCAAACAAAAGGAGAAAGAAAGAAAACAAAAGATATTGACCACACTCGGTTTGAAGATGGTGCATTAAGGCACCGAACTGGAGTTCATGAAGTGGACCTAGCTAGGTGGAGCTTCAGATGTTACAGCCATTGGTTCAGTGCTCATTGTGGTTTGGTTCTGAACCGCATCCTCCGTAGCTATGTTCTCCGCTTGAGCATCAACTCCTTCAAAGGCGTTTGGCATTTCCTCATTTTCATCCTCAATTGGGATAGTTAGTTCTGTGTCTATCGGTTCTGGAGAGACATCAGCCATGAACATGTCATGAGGATTGTTGAGGATGTCTTCAATGGTGACTCTGGTACTGTAAACATTGTGTGATGGAGTAATACTAGTTCCAGGACGTGAGGCGTAAGGTTGTGTAGCTAGAGAGTCAGTAGAATATGACCAGTCCGTTGTGGAGTCGCTGCTTATGTTGCCCGGGAATGGATTCT
>OVBA01000536.1:0-41536 GCA_900406435.1 Lepidium aucheri | reverse complement strand
AGAACTGGACAAAGAACCTGTCACCATTTTGACAATAGATACTTTGATAGTACCTAAGTCTATTTGCCAGATTGAATTGTATTTTGACTCTAATAAGAGGTGGCCTCGTAATGGCAAATTCATTGAGATCTACTTCTAGCACCCCTCCCATCGTGGATGCTATAAGCATAACTACTGTTTCAGAAGCATAGTGGATAGGAAGATACCTGATCTGCATCCAAATGTGTACCTTGGTAAGCGGGTTTAAAGATTGATTGTTCGTCCATTTTTCCACCGCCAGAAGCCAACCATTGTAGGTGAGTGGCTGCAATCTGTATATAGCATTCATGTCTTCTTCATTAGTGAAAAAGAACTGAGCCATCTCAGAGTTGATCATACGGCCCTTGACAGTTGTATGTAAGCACCAGTTTTTTGGAATGTCTTCAATGAGCTCGAAGATGTTTTGTTCTAGCGGGTTGACAGTCAGGACTAGCAAACTCCTTCTATTTTGTGCTTGAATGTCCTGGTAGGTTATTAGTAAGTTTTTAATATTAAAAAACTATTAAAATAATAAAAAGAAAGTAAAATGATAAGAACTGTTTCATGTTTGAGAGTTTTAAGAGCATCTCCAACCATTAGAACTCCATTAGGGGTTCTTAACAATTTTTTTAATATAAATAATGATTTTTGAAAAGTTAAGAACTCTAATATAGGTTTTAATTTTTAGGGTTCCAGTGGTAGAATTTGACTTGGGATTCTTGACAAAAAATATTATTTTTTAATTATAAAATTTTTAAGTTACAATTGAGAGAAAGAAGAAAGAATGGTTTCATGAATTTGATTTGTCCATGGCTCTTCTCCTTGATTTGTCACCATTATTCGCTGTTTTGATCTTTGATCCTGCAAGAAATGAGTTTGGCAACCCAAACGATTCAAGAGGTTAGCATAAGAGTATCAATGATTCTAGACTGATCCAAGCAACTCCAAATAGAGCAGCTCACAATAGTGCATCTCTTTTTAAGTAAAGATGATGACAACTAAATAGCACCATAATGTAGCTCACTAAAAGCTTTATGGTCGCACAAGAAGCAACAAAGCAGAATGTCATACAGAAGTTTCAACTATGTCTAATATAACTATACCAAAAATTTGCATCATTTTGTCTAACCAGAACAAAATCCAAGATACGACACCAATTAAATCCTAATACAGGGCAGTCTCAAGAACACAAACCATAAAAAGAGAAGACAAAGTCTTAACAATGTTTGAAGGAAAGATTGATCTAGTCTGTGTGCTTAGAAAATAACAACTAGAGATGCAACGACAATGCAAGCCAGTCACCAAATTTAAGTATCCATAATTATAATAAATGTAATCATGATAGAGAGGTATGATCATGGAGATTCTAGATCATTATCAAAAGGTGAATACAATAGAAGAAAAAAAATCTGATTTTTCCGAATCAAATTAGATCATCTAAATACATAATCATCCAAACATAATCCTTAGTGAGAAAACACCCCACATGATGATATGATCGCAATAACCCAGATTAAGAATAAGCAGCAAAATCATAGTAAAGTAGAAAAGAAAAACCCAGAAATCAAAAGAATTTAAGATTGAAACAACACCTTAAAGACGACATCATCGCAGAGGGCAAGATCAATCATGCAGTGTTTACAACTGTAAGATTTGCCTTCTAACTGTAAAACTCGCCAATTGATGAAGATGAGGGTCCGATTTGCTGATTCACTGTCTTCGATGCTCACACGCGGCCATCGGATGAAGATTTTGTTAGGTTTCGCCGTCGATTTGTCGCCACCAGGAGAGAAGAAGGAACAAACGAATTTTCGGTAAAACACAAAATGAGAAGATCGCATGTGGTTTATTTTTTTCACATAAAACCTTTATCTAATTAAAGGTTGACACGTAGGGTTTCTTATGAGTTTCTAAAAACTCTTAACTAAGAACCGGTTCTAAGCTTTATATCCTATTTTTGATTTATTTAATATTCATTAACTCCTAAGAACTCTACTAAGATACCCCATTGGAGGTGGTCTAAGAAACCCATTACATACTTAACTATCTAGATGTCATGATTTGATTGGTTTATTTTTTTAAAGAAATAAAATTTAAATAAAAAACTAAACTTTTGTATAAATATTAATATTATATTGTGAAGAACTCCAAATGAGTATCTCCACCATTGGAGATGCCCTAAATACCGTGGACACTTATATATTTTTATTCTATCAAGATATATTTATTCATTACGAACCAACCGTTATTACATAATTCATAAGAAAAGTTGGGATAGTCCAGATTGCTTCTAGTTTTGCTCTGGCATATTGAGAGTTCGACCCTTCTCTTTAAAGGTGTCAAGTGGGTTACGTGGCTGCGGACTTTGTAAATTATGGTCTCTGAGATAGATTGCAGTTTAGTAGGTTTCGTTTTCGGATTTGCAGATTAGTCTACGAACTATGTGTTATATAGGAAAACAACAATACATAGTTAATAAAACCTTAGATTTTTATAGTTATCACATGGTTTTTGATTACTAAATGTTCTCAAAACTTTACTTTAAAACCAATCAAAACCTTTTCTAAAATATTTTTCTTAAAAAAATAGAAAATCAAGATTTTCTATTGTCACAATATAAATTCAAGATTTTGTATATTATTAAACATGATACAAATTTTATTAGAAATTTGTCAATAATTTTTTAAAATCAAATATAGTAACTTTATGAAAAATCATATTCTATAAAATTATGTAAAGTTCATACCATTTTACTATTTTTTTAATAATCTGAACGGTTATAATCTCAATAAAAAGACAAAGCTTTTCAATAGGTTTAATATCAATATGTATTAGACTAATCAAACTAGACCCTCTAGGGCAAGCGCCCGATTAGGGCAAGCGCCCGATTAGGGCCAGCTTCAATCCGAGCGCATTTTATCAAAAGAGAAAGATAGGGGACTACTATCCAGCCTTAAAAGGCCGAAAATAGCTACCTTGAGGAGACTCAACAGGAAGAGGAACATCGTCCCGCTCACAGGAAAAACGAGACATGTGAAAAGAACACTTGTGAAGTACCACTAATAGTCTTAGAAGACCTATAACAAGCATAACATCATAGAAAACATCTAACCAGTAAATTCTTCTGAGATAAAGAAGTACTGACCCACCTCAAAACAGACAGGAGCAGCGAGCTCCGAATCGGCATATATCACGATGGCAGAAACATGAACAACATGAGACACCAGGCTGCAAATGATGAGGTAACGATCCCAACCATCAAACACTTCATCATGAGATACAGTGTAAACAACCCCACATGCAATCATCCTTCTTGAATGCCTTGGCAAAACTCTTTGGATCCTCAACAGAAGAGAATTCAAAGCGAGCTGCCAAGACAAATAAAAAAAAGTTAAAAAAAACACAAACAAAAAGGAATACAGTCTAAAAGAAATCGATCATGACCAGATACATTATGCCACCGTCTAAATAAATGCCCAGGAAGAGAACTGCCGATAGAGTTTGGGGTAAATTTGAAGAAAAATTAACGATGCTTCCAGTCGGGGTTTATATAAGGAAGGCCATTGATAACCTTTATGTCCGTCTTATTTGATAGGTAAAAGAAATGGGATGAGAGCTTGATGATATAAAGGGCAAGAAGGTCATCAGATGAAAAAAGTAACCATATCCTCTAGAGCGCAGACATACAAACCCAAGACAATGCATACAAAAGAAGGACAAAGTTGAGACAAAGATAGCACAATTTAGCCAAAAATTGGACCAAGGTGCGCAGAAGAAGAAAGGAAAGAGAGCATTTTTCAAAAAAGATGGCGTAAGCACAAACAAAGCCTTCAAGAATATCTTCTAGGTATCTATCACCCGGAGCCTCCAGAGCGATGGATGTAAAATCTGAGCTCTCACTGCCATCGGTCTAAGGATTCGTTTGCAGAAACAGGTCTAAGGTGAGGATCTCTTATGTCCTCTACCCCCTTCAAAAGCCTCGCTTTTTGGGAATGCTTCTCATAAGAAGAAACACGATAAGATTGACCGGAAGAAAAAGCCTCCTCAACCATCAGGACAACCAGACAACAAAAATCAAGAAGTGTCACAAAAAAGCATGAGAAAAAAAAAGGCAATTGTAAGAAAAAATAAAGTCGTACGACTCCTCTGAAAACGAAGAGTTGGCAATAAAATACCTCAAAATCACACTCGAATAAACTCATAAAACAACCAAAAAAAATTAAGCAAAGGAAATCTTTCAGAAATAAAGGGAGTGAGAGAAGGTACCTCGAATAAAATCACCAAAGTGCAGAAACAACAAATGGGAGCGAAAATCCCTTATGAGCCCCATGATTGTACCTGTCAAGGGGATAACTAGAAAAAAAATCTGAATTGTCAAAACCAACACTGATCTCGAGAGATAGACAAGGCGACATCTACATTCTTGTTAAAACTAAACGAGGGCCATCTCAGCCCAATCAAAGAAAAAGGGGGGTACAACCAAAAAACCAAGTACAAAATTAAGAAGAGATCGCATAATAACATGTCGAAAAACAGGCAAAAGCCAGCAAAAGAATATAAAAATGCCTAACTACGTATAGTTAAAAACAGGCTAATCCCACGTCCAACTATTTAGTGGGATCTCAAAGTGAGACAAAGAGCGCAGACAACCATTCCTAGAACCCAATGGGCGAGAAGAGCCCTTTGAAGACAAATACATAATTAATAGGGATACATTATACGGGATAACGGAAGATTGGTACTAACAAAGTGTGGTTCCTCCACAACGCTCAGGACGACCTGAAGGACAGAACAAAGAATGAGAAGAATCGCCAACCATAATTATGAGAGTATAAGGGAATAAAGCATGAAAAATCCTCTCGACAGTAAAGGAATGCCAAGAACATTCACCCTTCTAGCTCCGATTAGGATAAAGCTCGACAGGAGCTGCAAACATAAAAGAATAAGTCATGGAAGATGAAAGAGTAAAAAAAGACAAAAACAAAGCTATTAAACTCGGAAACCTAACCAAGCTCTCGTCTCCACTGAGAAATAACCATGTGAAAAGGACATTCCCCAAGAGTAGCAGAGAATTTACGGAACCAAAACCCTCTCTCATTCCACTTATCATCGCGCTCTAGAGTGTCCTCAATCTAGTTCAGGCGAGACATATAGAAACAAGGGTAAATGTCACCCTGACGATTACATGAAGAACGAGACAAAAAGGGATCAGAGAGCGGGTGGCTCAATGGAATATTCAGCTCATTCGCAAGGGTAAAAGAACTAGCACCTGACAAAGAAGAGAAGGATATAACTGACCTAAAGCAATGCAAAGCTCCCACAAAAAAAGGGAAAAGGCACTCAGGTAGAGGAAACAAAAGCCCACAACGATCGAAATAGAACGTATGGGCATAAACGTACATATTTGACTTGAACTACTAAAGAGAGCCTAAAAGGTCACAACAAGACTTGAACTAATCCAGATAAAGAGAAGACATCTCTGGAACCCGTCTTGGGAAGAAACAGGGAGCAGTTGGTGATGAATCAAACGATATTCTTGTAAGTGAAAAAGAAACTTACAACAAAAAATGCAAAGAAATTACAGAGACAAATTTGCGAGAGACAAAAAGAAGATAAGGAAAGAGAATCAATAATGATTACATATAAGAAGCTCCACGAGTTAAAACATGAGAAGATGGTGAAACAATGGTTGTAGCCAACACGAGTTCCTAGGCATCCACTATCTCATCCACTTTATACGCGCACACAAGAAAAAGTGACGGTCAATATGGTGTCACAAAAAGATTGTACTGAACCGAGCACGCCAATATATAAGAAAGCAACATATGGCTAATTGAAGAAGATCAGTGCGCTGCCAGAAAAGGAAAGATCGCATAATCAATTTAACGAGAATTATTCTACGATATAAAACATAATATCAATTGCACCAAATGTGGAGTCGGTGGGGAATTAATGCTCTAGTGCCCTTAGGGAAAAAAAAGAAGTATAAATAGAAGATAGAAATCAAATAAAAGAGGAATTGAATACACTGCATCCACTCGATATAAATTAGCTATTGCTTGATCATCAAAATATCTTTTAGATCTTTGATTGGTTGTTTTTACATAAACTTATGTGGTAAAGAGAGAATTTTCTTAGCTAAATGTCTGCTGGTTTTGGTTAGGAGGAATCAGATTTTTATGATTAACGGAATTGTTTGTGGGATTATCTCTCCCAAATGATTAAACTATCAAACATTTGGAATCTCAGAGGATTCACTTATTATAAGTACTAGCTTCATTTTACATATTAATGCGTCGTCACTCCACCTCAATACGAGCGGAGAAAGCGATCTGAAACTTGGGCTGTTTATTAGGGAAAAACAAACCAAAATTCTTCTCAATCTCAGGACTCTTCTGATTCTCATCGTACATGGCGAACAAATAAGTAGGAAGTCCTCTTCCAGGTCTCTTCGGTGTTCCTGTGTTCTCTCTCACACGCTTTGCAAGATTCGTGTAATACGTTCGAGCGTTGTCGAAAGTCGCTGCGTTTCCGCCGTTGGAAGGCCATCCACTCTCGGAAACGACGACAGGAAGAGATCCACCGCCAGATCGTTCGACGGCAGAGTAAACAGCATCAAGCATAGCGTCGAAGAGATTCTGGTAGCCACGAGATCCGTCCCAGACGACGACGGAAGGAGAGGTGAAGAGAGCGTAAGCGAGAGAGATCTGTTGTGGATTATTGACGTAGCTGAAGTAAGGATAGATGTTGACCAGTAACGCCGAGTTTGTACTCGTCAGAAACCTGAGGAATAAATAAAAGATCATTTTGTTATGTATTTGAAGAGCAAGATGAAGATATAACTGATGAAGTGTTAAGAGAATAAATATATTTACCCGATGATGGGATCAGTATAAGACCTAAAGTCTCCACGAAACTCTCCGGCGGAAGGAGGGAAAGAGTTTCCAAGCAAGGACGTATCAATGGCGGTAGAAACTTTAATTTGACCTTCAAGATTCGCACCTCTTAGAGCATCGTAAACGTTACGCATCACAGGGAGCACGAGACCGCCGCCGTTCGACGGAGACACTTCGTTACCAACGGCGATGTACTTGAAGCTAACGGAAGGGTAATAGTTGAGGATGTTGTTTTGGACCCATGACCTAGCGGAAGAAGGGTTAGTAAGTGACTGGAGATCGGAGTTTGGAACGCCGATGATGACTTCGATGCCGGAGTTTTTAAGAGCGTTGAATGCGCCTTGGTTCGGGTCGTACAGTCTGACACGTCGGACGTTGTTTTGTCGGAAGAGAGCGACTGTCTCTGATTGCGAAGGAAGGTTATTCCCCAACATTCCATAGCATAAACCTACTGGTTCTCCACCTGGTTTATCAGAAAACATTATTAACTATAATCTATACTTAATAATACGAATAAATGATATTGGAATAGACAGAGACTTGTTGGATTGAGGATGGTTGTGAAGAGAGCAAGAAGGAGAAATAGTAGAGTCATTGGTGACGATCAACCGATGATTCTCTTCAACGATTGGAAATTTTATGTATTTATTGTATGTTTTTGATATCGATTGCTAGTTGTTTGATTGGATATGTTCGTAGCTCTATATATACAAAAATTGACACGTACAACTTACTTAGATTTTCTTAATAAATAATATGGCCATTTAGGTAACTGGTCTTAATGGTAAGCATATTAAGTTTTAGCAATATACAGAGATTAATAATTGAACAATATGCAATTGACTATCTAGTTTCTACTCTGCCAAACGAATTAAATGGAAAATATCTTTCAAAACCGGTAAGATATAAATTACATTATACATATATAGAAAAGTACTACCTCTAAATAATGCACCTAGATTAAGAAAACCATCAATTCTTAATCATTTTATCTTTTATCTTTATGTCAGTTAATAGGATGTCTAGAATTTATGAAAAAAACATTACTTTAAATACATATGTCTAGAATTCTATTGGTCATTCTCCACAAGTTCTTTAATTTTGGTATCTTAATGAGCATTGTAAACATAAATACAATTAATACGCTACAGAAAATCATTTTTTTAGAAGCAAGGAAAAAAATTTTTTGTCAACTAATCTAGTGGCTTTTAAATCCCGCTCATACTACTGTAGGTATAGGGTTCGATCTCTGATGTCTTGAGAATTTGTAAAGTAACTACATCACTGGGCCACCTGTCCTCGGCAAAACAAGAAAAACTGTAGAAAATCAATTTTTCTATAAAAGAGAAATTATTAAAAAATTAAAAAAACTTTGAGTGGTATGAAATACTCCCTCTATTCCTAAATGTTTGATGTTTTAGAAATTTCACACATTTAAAAAAAAATTGAAAATACATTGCTAACCTTATTTATGAATATAAACAAAACAAAAAAAAGACAAAAATACTACTTTTTTAGTTTGAAAGAAGATGTCAATGTTAGTCAATCTTCAACATTTATTAATTATTATTCCTTTTTTTCCTTAAAGTTTGGGAAAATCACACATATTAAAAAAAAATTCAAAAGTTAATAATTACTGTATAATTTTCTGTAATACACAATATTTATAATTCTAGACTAATAGTAGTTTAGTAAATTCAATTAATGTTTTTGAAATTTGTATTTTATAATCATTAACTGATTAAATTTGCATTGAAAACTTAAAAAATCAATCTTTTAAAAACAAAATAATATTTAAAACATCAATATTTAAGGAATGGAGGGAAGTATTATTTCCTATGTATCACTTTCCCATAATAGTGAGGATCTCTATTTACAGACTACATTTAGTTTATGTTGACTCTTATGGTTGATACTCAAATGGGTATCACACAATTATTAATATATCATTTGAGTTTATGCATAATGGAACTCTAATTTTTATTTTATGATTTATAAATATATCAAAATTAGAAAATTAATTACATATAAACTTATTAAATATCATTTAAATTATTAGGGATTTGATTTATTAAATAAAAAACTTAAATCTAATTATATAGTAACATGTGTCAAACAAGAGAGTCTCTCAAATGTGTGTCATGGTCTCTCAAATGAGAGACTCTTGCATAAGTATCACAAAAAATTTAATACTGTTTTATTATTTTATATTTTTTTAATCTTGTGATACTCGTTGAGATACCCTCAATAGAGATGCATCTATCCTTGGCTAATCGTATCAGATCATGTCGAACTGAGCTTTTGAAATGGAAGAAGAGTGTAGTGGTTAATTCTGGTCTGACGATACAAAAGCTTAAGTAGGACCTCGAGGTAAGCTCTAAGAGAAAACTGAGGTGTGACATCCTCCACAATTTGAGAAATAGGCTTTCGACTGCTTATAAAGATGAAGAAAACTATTAGAATCAGAGAAATCGAGTCCAATGGCTTCAAACAGGGGATTAAAACATAATATATTTCCATAATACCGTGAAGAGCAAGAAAATTAGAAGTCGGATTCAGATGTTGAGAGATGATCAAAATCGTGAACAACGGACATAAGGTTCCAAAGGAGAAGTAGCAGTGAGATACTTTACAGCTCTGTTCACAAGTGCTCAACTGCAGAATATAAATGTTGCACTGTCGGGCATTTCCATGAGAGTTTTGGCAGATATGAATTACCGCTTAACAACACCAGAAACTGACGAAGAAATTAAAGGTGCAGTTTTTGCAATTGATGGAAGGAAATGCCCTAGTGCAAATGGTTTCTCTGCCAAGTTTTATCACCAATTCTGGGAGACAGTGGGACCTGAGGTATTTACAACCATTTGTGCTTTCTTTGATACAAGAGAATTACCTCTAGAATGGAACTTTACACAAATATGCTTAATTCTGAAAGTCCCAAACCCTATTAGTTAGACAGAGCTACGGCTTATAAGCTTATAAACAGTACACTACAAGATTGTATCTAAGATCTTATGTCGTCGCCTTAAGGAATTCTCCCTGAGGTAATCTCTTCAACACAAGGTGCGTTTGTATCTAGAAGAAATATCTATGATAATATCTTGATTGCACACGAGCTTATCCACACATTTTAAACCAATGTGAAAATGTTTAAGGGCTTTATGGCCATTAAAGACGGATATGTCTAAGGCATACGATAGGGTGGAATAGATTTTCTTGGAGTATTTGCTACGAAAACTGGGTTTTGACGTCAGATGGATCTATTGGATAATGCAAGTGTGTTACCTCGGTTACATACTCTATTTTACTTAATGAACAATCCCATGGACTAATCAAACTGGAAAGAGGGCTAAGGCAGGATGATCCGTTATCTCCGTTCTTGTTTAACTTATGTATTGAGGGATTAATTCATATTTTAAACAAGGCTGAATCTAATGGTAAAATTAAACGGTATGCGAATTGCACCAACTACACCTACAATACATCATATATTGTTTGCAGATGACAATTTAGTATTGTGTAAGGCAACTATGGCGGAAAGCAAAGCAATCCAAGACTGTTTGATGTTGTATGAATCGGTTTCTGGGCATAGTATTAATCTACATAAGTCTTCAATTTTTTTGGGCATAGAGTGGATGCAGTAACTAGGCAATGCATTAAGAACACAATCGACATCACAAAGGAAAGCAGCCAGGGTATGTATCTAGGACTCCAGGAATGTTTCTAAAGATCTAAAAGGAACTAACTTAATTTCTTACATGAGAAGATGAGGTCCCAAATGAACGGATGGTACGCAAAATCTCTTTTGTAAAGCGGTAAGGAAGTACTCTTAAAGGCGGTAGCATCGACTCTGCCAACGTATGTTATGATGTGTTTCAAATTATCTATCCATACGTGCAAGAAAATTACTACAGCAATAAGTGAGTTCTGGTGGAGTAATGGTGATAATAAAAAGAAGATCCCCTGGGTGGCATGGTCAAAATTATACATGAAGAAATGCAATGGAGGTTTGGGTTTCAAGGATATAGGATGGTTTAACCAATCTCTTCTTGGAAAGCAAGCTTGGAGAATTGTCAACAATCCTGACACATTGCTAGCTCATCTCCTAAAAAGCAAGTACTTTCGTAATACAAGTTTTTGTAATGTGGAGTTGGTGTAAGACCATCATATGGATGGCATAGTGTACTATATGGCAGATAGTTACTTGAGAAGAGATTGGGGAAACAACTACGGAATAGATGTACAACTAAGATTTGGACGGAGAAGTGGATTCATAACCCTCATTCAAGAGTCCCAACGAGAATTCATATGAGCTTAGAGTCCCTACGAGGAGCTTGGTGGACAATGATATGATTGTGAGTCTTTGGGACAAATAGTATGAAAGGTGGAACACCACTAAGCTACATCAACTGTTTTATGCAATAGATCGAAGATGTATTGCTCAAATGAAGCTTAAGAGAGACATATCAGATGTTTATAAATGGAACCATACAAAAAGTGGAGTCTAGGATACTCGAAATGGGTATAGATTAGCTGAAGAGCTTGCTACAAATACAATTATAGCCAGCTTGTGCTATCGAAAAGATAACTTGGCAGAAATTATGGAGAGTTAAAACATCCCCAAAGATCTGTCATTTTTTCTGGAAAGCAATGACAGGGGCTATAGCTATGGCAGAGCAACTTCGGCGTAGAGGCATTCGTCAAGACGATAAGTGTGAGGTATGCAAAACAAAAGTGGAAACAATACCCCATGTACTTTTTTACTGTGAGCTTGCTTCTGCAATCTGGAATCTGTATCAGGTTCCCTTACCATCTGGTGGATTATCTAATATGTCTACAGTTGTTAATATCCATCACTTGTTATGCTGACAAATAATAAAAAGGATTCCGGAGATGCATAAAAAATTATTCCATGGCTGATGTAGCATATTTAGAAGACGAGAAGTGCTCTAATCTTCGAAAAGACAAAATACAAACCAACCTCTATGGTGGAGAAAGCCAACATGAATTCTTCGAATTAGTTTTATGCTCAACGCACTGACTCTCTCTCTAAAGAAAAGGCACTTGAATGTTCTCATGGGGACAACAATTGGCAGAAATCACCATCACAATGGCTACCTCCTCATGCGACCCAAATACACATATGTGTGGAGCAGCTCTAGTGATTCGTGATGAGTGGTCAACTTGTCTAACATGGAAGAAGAGCCTATGGTAATGTTGCGCAACCCTTGCAGGCTGATCTATTAAGCTGCTTATGGGCAATTGAGAGTGCCCGGTATACACAACCCAAAAAAAAGTAATCTTTGAAGGTGATTCCGAAGGAATAAAGACCATTCTCAATACTTTGTCACAACAATCATATTGCCGAGGTATCACAGTGCATATCACCTCGACGATTTGCACAATTGGTCAGCAAAGTGAATTCCAAATATTAGCAATCACATTGTAGTCTCAATGGCAAATTCAGTAGATGAAAGCAAGAAGTATTAATCGTACATAGCTAATGCAGGGCCAAGCTGGCTGAGACACAAAATTGAGGCTAATGCCCTGTGGTAGAACTATCTCTGTGAGCTCCTCTCCTAGTTGTTGTAGAGCCCTATGGCTTAGCATATCTTTTGATATGGTTCTTACTTGTATTCTCAAACTATATGCTTCGGTTTTTTTGAATATAATAAAACATATAGATTTTAGTGGGAAAAAAATCTATTGTAGAATTTTTAGTAAGAAAGATCTTTGTGTATTCAATCAAATTCAACCAGTCATTGATTGGTCAAGTAATTAAGTGCTAACGTTGACTTGAGTACAAATATATGTTCAATTTATCAATGGGAAATAGGCCAAAAAAATCTTAACTTTTCAGGAATCACCAAAAAAGCACATGTTTCTTCACTGACCAAAAAAATTCTGAATTATCTCTGGCTTGCTATTGTTTTTACATAAATCACGTTGACTTTCCACTATAAAAATACGGTGGATGGACTTAACAAAATATTGAATAGCTGTTAATAAGCCGTTTATTGTTGTTAATTTTCAAAAGGGAAATCGGCCTTAAAAACCTAACTTTTCAGGAATCGTCAAAAAAGCACAAGCTTCTTTATTGACCAAAAAAACTCTGCATTATCTTTGACTTGCCTTTTCTTTTAAAAAAGTCATGTTGACTTTCCATTATAATAACGACGGTTAATAAGCCATTTACTATTATTAATTTTAAAAACATGTGGTTTCAGGGATATGAACTCGTGTACTGAAAGTATGTAAGGAGATTTTACCACTGAGCTAGTGGCACATTCGATGCTAAGTGGAACACAATTGCTTATATTTACCAAAACATGATCAGTGAACTGAAACAAAATGTCATGATATTGTTTTTTGTCTTTATAGCTAACTCACTCTTCTCCCAAGAATCGATTCTTTTACATGTAATGGTTGTAGGCTAAAAAGAGATCGAAGTCCTTATGCATGTTTTCAATGTGGTTTCATGATCCATCAAGACTCTCTTGACTTCAACAGGTCATAAACATTAATCGGCATGATCATCGTGTTTCTCGAAATTATGTTCTTGGTGTTATAAATTTTATCTGTGGATTGTCACAAGAAGGTTAATTGAATTTGGGAAGGTTATTCTTGTAAAAGGTGACATGGTTATGTTGTTCATTCAAAATGTACTACAAGAAAAGATGTATGGAATGTGAAAGAACTAGAAGGAGTTCCTGAAGAGATAGAGGATATAGATCCATATGTGGTCCTAAATGATAACACAATATAATATTTCAGCCACACGGAGCATTATTTAAGACTCCAAGTTAATGGTGATGTATACGAGGAGAACAAGTGGTGCAAAGCATGCACTCATCATATATGTTTCCAATCATGTTATAATTGTATGGATTGTGACTTCATTCTCCACAAAAGTTTTGCTGATCAATTTTTGGTAAATATAAGTAATTGTGTTCCATTTGTCATCAAATGTGCCACTAGCTTAGTGGTAAAATGCTCCTTATATACCCTCAATACACGAGTTCGAATCTCTAAAACCACATGTTTTGAAAAATAACAATAGTAAACGGTTTAGTAACCGTCATACTTATAATGGAAAGTCAATATGACTATTTTGAAAATTGCAAGTCAGAAATAATTCAAAGTTTTTTGATCAGTGAAGAAGCGTGTTTTTTTTTTTGACGATTCCTGAAAATTATGGTTTTTTGGTCATTTTCTCTTTTGAAATTTAACAACAGTAAACAGTTACTAATAACCGTTTTATTTTCCGTTAAGTCCACCAATGATATGTTTGTAATGGAAAACATGACTTTTGTAAAAATAATAACAAATCAGAGATAATTCATGATAATTCAATCATGAGAAACGAGAAAATTCTAATTTTTAAAAGTAGGGTAGAGACATGTCTCTTTCCGACTTGAGAAATTGGGACATTGCTCATCTTTTATAACATTGACTGACATATTAAACTTGCTGAATTTTGTATTACTAATTCGTTTTACGATATTTGGTTTAGATGACTGTGTCATATCTATATTGATTAACGTGTAACAACTTCTAACCTCTTAAGTTTAGATAAGTGTCATTGAATCAAATATACTTCCACTCATGATTTGATACTGGTTATTTGACTTTTGTGTTGTACCAATTTTGATATTTTTATCTAACGTGACTTTTTTCTTATATGGTTTACAAAATAAAAATAGTGTTTTAATTTGAGATAACGTTATTTTCGAAAGTGCCTCTGCGAATCAACGAGTTGAGTTGGTCAAGTCTTACTCGTTTTGAAGTTTTCTCAGTATAAAAAAAATTTTTTGTTGACACCCATCCATAATCGCTTTCAGTAATGAAAAAATCTCTATTCGGACATATAAAACTTCAATTTTAAATTTTTTACTAGGGTTATACCCACGTTATAGCGTGAGATTTGATTATTTTTTCAATTCGTGTTTATTTAATTCTTAGATCCGTGTTGATATTTTGAACATTATTTTTTGAGATGTTGTTCTAGTGGCCCAAAACCCGAACCGGAATCAACCCGAATTAGAAGAATCAAATCTGAATCAAAGCCGATTAAATATCTCAGTAGGTCATAAACCTATATATTTAAGAAATTGAACCGGAACCAAATCAAGAATTAAACTCTATAGATGTTTTAATTAAATCTTTATTTATTTTGGATTTTCATATGAAAATACTCAAACCCAAACTCAATATATACCAAACCGAACCCGTTCCAAAAAATAAAACTAATCGAATAAGTGTTATATCAAAAGAGCCAAAAAACGAATTAGAATAACTAAACCCGACAAAATACCATAATGAGTGCTAAATCTATGTATTCGGAAAATCGAATCTAAATCTGAACCGGAACCCAATCTAAAATTGAATTTTTACCTGATATATTTTAATTTACAATTTTAATTTTTTTAGAGTTTTTTCTAATTAATTTTTGTTAATTTAAAATTTTTATCATAATAGTTTTTAACCAAACAGCTTATGCCTATTTTTAAGGATAGTTATAAACCATAGGTTAAATTTATCCTAAAGTTTATAACACTGTCAAAATGAAAGTATCTTCCGCTTTAATATATAAGATGCTAACGAAGTAAACACAACATTTTTGTATTATAGTAATTTTTTTGCCTATCATAAGATATTTATTGATATTGTATATAATACAACATGAAAGTTACTTTGTACAAAAGAGTGAAACCTAGTTAAACTATGTACAACAAAACATGTGGAGGTCACGACTATTGGAAGTGGGTTTTACCCCACCACTAACTCGACATAAATCTAACTCGGCTCAAAGTTCATCTAGGACTTTGAAGTTCTATTCTCTCCAACGGTGACCACAATTCGGGTTGCAACAAATGAAGAACATAGTCATTTCTTCCTCGCCTCTAGCCGTGGACCTGCAAATTCAATGATACAAACGAACTATATCAAACTAAATACTCAGATGTGGTGTGTAAAAGTAGCATGACCAGATGAAAAAGCACAAGAAAGAGATCTCTTTTAATCTCTGGTTAGAACAGAGAAATAGGAAAAATGCTTCTTTAGTTCTTGATTGGTTACAGTTAACGCCTCAGTTTTAAGAAAATTATTCACCTGGAAAAAGACAGCTTCACCGTGTTGACACATGGCACTGCGCATAGACTTGGTACAGGGAAAAATTGGGTCACAAGCAACGTCCAATAGGATTTGAGTTTGTTCACATACAGAGTGATGAACCTCATTTCTGTAGATACAGTCGTTATCTGCTGTTTCTTGCAAAGCCAAAATATTTGAAAACTTAATTTGATTTCAAATCTTGTAAATTCATAGCAACTGGATGGTGGTGCGTCTGGGGGAAGAAGATTATGAATGATCATTCTCTATTGCATGAGGTGGAACCTGTTGCAGTGGGATTGCTGCTATTGGCTCTTGATTGTCTTCAAAGAAGGTACAATTCAAGGAGACACACTCGGATTAGTTTGTTCCTGCATCTCCTCAGATTGGTAGTTGAAAGACCCATAACTGCTAGAATGAGCATGTTATGGATTGGTCTCTTGTGGTGGATCTTCATAGAGATTAGGAGCTGGACGAAACCAAGGAGCATTGGGAGGATAAGGAGATGAGTTGGTGCTGTGTGAAAGTCTTTGGCAATTAAGATATAGCATTTGGAGATTTTCATAAGCAAACCCAATCAACGCCTCGTCTCCATCCTTAAAGCGTGCGTATCTGAAAAAGTATGTGACTATCAATTTTTGTCTTCTAACTCTAAAAAGTGATGGTTAATAATCGGTAATCGAAATTTCACCAAGAACATGAGCAATGACACGTATTGTTTGATCCGAGAGATAGGGGAGGGGAATTCCACAGAGAACTACCCAAAGATCAATTGTGGAGAGGAAATTTGAAGGATGATTATTGTGCCAATGATGACAAACCATCCAATGAAAGTCGTTGACTGACATCGAAGGATGGAGAGAAGGTCAACCTCTAGTCGAAACAAAAATTGCACATAGTTACCATTAATTATGCGTCCTTGTACACGCCGGAGAAGGCCCCACATTCTCAAGAGGGTTGCGATAAGTTGCTGAAAGTTTTGCTCATGAGGGTTTAACGGACGACCAATTAAACTAAGGCGGTTCTTAGTCAACGTATATACAAAGGATGCACAAGGTATCACGAGTTCTATATCATCATGTCGAAGCTCAAACCGTGAGAGTTCATCCCAAATTTCATTATCCGTGATGTGATGGTTTTGCTTCTGTATTAAGGATGAGCGAGATATAGTCCATGGCTATTTTATACACAAGTGAAGAACAAATCCTTAATGAGCTGTCGTGAGGAGGAGCCACGGAGGTGATCACCATGCTATCTGGAATTCAAAAATACTGAGATAGTGACGGCTGTACCATAAATCACTTTTGATGGGGAGGAAGACGATCCCAAAAGGTTATGGTTGAAAGCGAAAAGTCTTCTAGAAATCTCTAAAAATGTAACCTTGTCCATAGTGGGCTTGAGATTGTAAAGCTCACAAGGAAAAATTTCCAAATATGGTAATCCAAAACTATGGCAAGCCTTGATAGTTGATTCGCAAGAATTGCCAACTAGCTTGGCCACTTATTGCTTAATTTTGATTTTTTCCAAGAAAAAAAAACAAGATTATCAGGATAACAAAGTTGGAATTATCTCAGGACATATCCAGATAAATCAAGGAATGGACCCATAATGGGAACCCATGAGCTAAATAGTTAGAACGACGATTGTCCTTAACGACACTTCAAACAATGGCCGAGGCTACTTTATTTGCCAAGAAATAACAATGTTCAAAGGAGAATGGTCGAAGAAGTATGGTTACCTGGGCAATGACAGATAGTAGTCCACGCAAAACTAGCTATTGATTAGGGAGAAATATTGCACGGAGAAGCTTGTGATTGTCTACTGCTATCTCTAGTAAGGAGATATGAAGATAGTCAAGTCGCTAAGCACATGTAGGAGATAACAAAGGTTGACTTCCATCTGGCTACGAGCTGGCGGAAAGCTGTTCCCATAATGGAAAAGGACTTCACCGTGATGATTCCGTACTAATCATGCACCTCCAAACTGTGAATGTGAATTACACCAAGAGACATTGAAATTACATCGTAGGAAGGTAAAAAATGGTGGTGTCCATGAAGAAGATAAAAGGGTAGAGGACTTGGAATTCCGAGGAGTTGAAATGGAGGGTTGTAAAGACAACCAGGCCATTGCTTCATTAAGGATTTTGGAGACTAGATGTGGTAGATTTTCTAAATTTCCTTCAAAAGCAATCTTGTTATGGGATTTCCAAATAGCCAAGAGGACCCATGGAATAGATTGGCGAATGAGAACTGTTGTCTTTTGAGAAATACAAGAGGAAAGTGAAGTTTCCCTCCAAAGAGGAAGTGTAGAAATTGTTGGGTGGTCTAGGTACCTGAGCTAAGGCTAAGATTTGTTGAGCAATATCGTATGAGAAAAGAATGTGATTAATGGTCTTTGTTTGTGAGTTGCATATAATGCAGATGTCATTATCCAAGCATGTTTGACGAGTAAAGCTTGATTAAAAGACTCAAGGTCCTGAAAACTCAAACCTCCGTTCGTTTTAGGTTTACAAAGAGTGAACTAGACAACCCACATAGTTTTCTTCTTCTTATCCCTCAAATTCCACCAAAATCTGACATTGCACATGTGAATTTCTAGCATTGATATTTGAAAATGCAAAAGCAAGACATGGAATAAACGGGAAGCGTCATAGCTACTGTTTTAAAATTGTTTCCTTCTCGTCTAATGAAAAATACTTAGAGAAATAGGCGAAAGAATATTTAGCAATAGACTTAGAAATGAAGTCAAAAAGTTTATTTTTAGACCCATGAAAATAGTGAAGTAAAACCTAAGTACTTCCCAAGACCTTGATCTGCATAGATACCTAAAACACCTTAATTTCATTGATCGTCTCCGGTACTTTGTTACCGAATGAAATACTTGACTTTTGAAAGAACAAAAATTGATCAGAGACTTCCCTATAAATCCGGAGAAACTTAGACTTATTAACCTTTATGGATATATAAGCTTTGACTGGCTGCAGTTTTTGGAATCGTTTTTAGTTTTTGTTTTTGCAAAAACCAATTTTTGGCCAATCAAGTTTTTGCAAAAGTAGTTTCCCTAAAAGTTCGAAAAACTAGTTTTTAAGAGTTTCTACTAATTTCTAAACAAAAAACCAGATTTTATTAGTTTTTCCAAACCAAAAATAGTAATTTATACCTATATATTTATTTTTGAACATGATTTTATGTTATAGTTGTGCATTAAATATTATGCAATAAATCTATTATGATTTTTTTATGTTTTTTTATTATTTTTAGTTATTTTTATATATAATTTTAGAACAAAACAATCACAAAAAATAATTTTAAAACAGAGAAACAAAAGAAAACGTTTTCAAAAATAAAACTAAAAACTAAAAACTATAAAAAATGTTATCCATACTTTTGAAAAACTAAAAGTTATCCCAAAAACCAAAAACCAAAAACTAAAAACTAAAAACCAAAAACTACATCACCATTCATATTGGTCATAATAATATGACAATAATAATATGACAAAGTCACATCAAAGTTCAGCAGCCGGCGGCTATACTAGAAAGTAGAAGCTACTTAATTTTCCATTTTCAAGTTCCCACGTAATCAAATTCGAACCCAAGGACAACGACTAATTTTCGGATTGGCTCCACAGCTACCAACAAATTTCTAATTAGACTCAAATGAAAGCCGAAATGATCATGAAAATACAAGAACTTGAGAACAGCCTCACAATTTTCATATTTGTACATAGAAAAACTCCAAACTGGATCTAATAAAACTCTTAGAGAAGAACTCGTGAAACGTTGTATTTGAAACAACTGTAATATTTTTAGGTTCTATTCTCTCCAACGGTGACCACAGTTCGGGTTGCAGCAAACGAAGAACAGAGTCATTCCTTCCTCGCCTCTAGCCGTGGCCTGCAAATTCAATGACACAAACGAACTATATAAAACTAAATACTCAGATGTGGTGTGTAATAGTAGCATGACCAGATGAAAAAACACAAGAAAGAGATCCCTTTTGATCTTTGGTTAGAACAGAGAAACAGGAAATATGCTTCTTTAGTTCTTGATTGGTTACAGTTAACACTTAAGTTTTAAGAAAATTATTCATCACCTGGAAGAAGACAGCTTCACCGTGTTGACACTTGGCACAGCGCACAGACTTGGTACGGGGAAGAGTTGGGTCAGAAGCAACGTCCGATAGGATTTGAGTTTGTTCACTTACAGAGTGATGAACCTCATTTCTGTAGACACAGTTGTTATCTGCTGTTTCCTGCAAAGCCAAAATATTTGAAAACTTAATTTGATTTCAAATCATGTAAATTCATAGCAACTGGATGGTGGTAATCCAGCTAACACTATACGTTGATATCCTATTTTGTAAGCAAATACAGCGTTGAGCTTAAGATGCGACACAAAAATTCATATGGGATGCTATGGTAATTAGCAGCTAACAATGGCTTGAGGATTGTAGAAACAAACAGAATATTAACACTGAAAACAAAAAACTCAGAAGCACTAAGAAGTTGCATAGCGAGAAATGCTTGTGCACCCAGTGGATATTGTTGAACCTCAAAAGGTTTTTCCAAGGTTTAGAGTTTCCAAAAGTCTGCATTTGTTCAGTAGTTTCTAAAGGAACTCAAACATTACCTTAACTTATTAGGTTTATGATCTGAGACAATGAGCTGAACTCTGGATCGAGATTAGTTAAATTCTCAGTCCTCGGTATAAATTCGAGTTCTAGATTATTTTATCAAACAACGACCAAAGCTTATACAAATCTCTACAGATTACTACATAAGTGAACAGAAGAGTTTCCACTAGAGTCAAAAGATATCAACCACAGCTATAGAAATCTCAGATTCCAGTCACCCATTCTACATACAGTATAGAACCCTAATTTTCTTGCAGAAAGAAAGCAAAACAAAATTTACCTGGTGATCACAATTACGGCATGCGTAGAGGAGTATCGACTGCTCCCTGTCTTCCTTAGGATATAGAATGTTATTACTGAATATGTCGGAAAAAAAATCAAAATCAAGATTTCGTATAATTGAAGAATATTTGGAGATTTTAAACCCAAATTGACAAGATAAAGCCAAACACCAAAACCAAAACTGTAGTATTGAGCAATCTCGAGACTTGGAAAAACTGGGTGCAATTTCAGAAGATTCTAGAGTATAAAAGAGCAAAGAACAGATTCGTAATTACCATTCGCGACAAAATTTCATAGTACTCATCTTCGCAGAATCTTTGTAGGTAACGAGTTTTTGAGAGCTTCCCGATTTCACACACTCACTCTCTCAGTTCAGTGTCTTTGGCGGGATTCGTTCACTCGGAGACGTACGACAAAGCTCAAGTCAAGCTCGACTAAAATCTGTGCAATGGCAATCCTGTGTAATTTCATAAACTTTCTAGGGAATTCCACACAGTAAGTAATTCGTTAAGCCCATGGGCCGGCCCATACGAAATTTAATGGTAAAACGAACAGAGAAAATTAGATGACGACAAGACGATATAAATTTGACCCTTTCTTCATTAAAGACTGATGTACTGTTTCATACATTAACAACCACATGCATATTCCCATGCACCTAATATCATATAATTATTCGTACATTTAACTTTATTCTATATTTGAAAAATATAGTTACATAATGTTTTATAAGCTGTTTAATTGGTCTGTCTTTTAACTACTACTTACTGTATTCGTACACCGACACCGCTCACTTTCACCTTCTCCCTTGAGCAACATCAATCATAAAATCTTTTTTTTTTTTAAAAAAAACACGAATCATAAACTCTGTTGTGACAAAAAAAACACTATATAATCAAAAATGTTTCGTTTCAATTATATAATTGTATGAAGAATCACAAGAACAGTAAAAAACTATTTCAATGCTCTTCATTGGTAATAAATATTTTCCGGTTATAGATTGAAATATGGGAATATGAAAGATGTATATCATTTTTGTATCATACAATAACATCACAAGGTTGCATTTGTTTTCCACACATACATATGCTTAATTTTTAGGGGTCCATAATACGTAATGGGTTGTTGCAAAGCACATGGAGTAACATCTATGCTTGTGTATTATGATGTATACAGTTAATTGCGTCTATAAATATAGACACGCATAGACTAGATTCCTAAATTAGTATTAACTCCATTGAATGTTAAAAGCACAAGAAGAAAGAGGTGATATCTTCATCTTGTAAAGACAATGAAGAAACTCTTTAACTTGTTCCTTATGCTTTTTGCTGCAATGCGAGTTCTCTCACTCTCTGACAATCCGACCAACTTCAGTGAGAATTGCGAAGACGGAAATGGAGAAACAGGTTCAAACTTCGGTGTAGGGTTTGGTTTGGTTTTAGATTTCGGTTTATACCGAAATAGCTGCCCGGAAGCAGAGTCTATCGTCTACTCGTGGGTCGAAGCTGCAGTATTACAGGATCCAAGAATGGCTGCTTCTCTTCTACGTCTTCATTTCCACGACTGTTTTGTCAATGCAAGTCCCGTCTCAGCTTTCTATTTTCGAGTTAACTGTTTTGGTTAATTATCTAATTTCCGTCTTTTGTGACCATTGGATAATGCTGGATAAGACGTGACAAATCCATATTGGTACCGGTTAAGTAGAGGAGGAGTATGAAGCGAGATTTTTTTTTCTGACTTACATTGCCCTGCAGGGATGTGATGCTTCAGTGTTGTTGGATGACACAGAAGGATTGGTTGGTGAAAAAACGGCGCCTCCTAACCTAAATTCTCTCCGAGGATTCGAAGTCATCGATTCAATAAAGTCTGATCTAGAGTCTTTATGTCCAGGGACGGTGTCATGCGCAGACATTCTTGCCATAGCCGCTAGAGACTCAGTCGTTGTGGTAACTAACTCAGCCTCTGCCTAATCATACTCTTATAAACAGAATGAACTCAATATATAATCCTTTTCGTTGTACACTTTTTAAATCGGGTTTTGTAAGTCGGGTGGACCAAGATGGGAGGTGGAAGTAGGAAGAAAAGACAGTAGAACAGCGAGCAAACAGGCAGCCACAACTGGCTTACCTTCACCAAATTCAACCGTACCAACTCTCATCTCTATCTTTCAAAAGTTAGGCCTTTCACAAACCGATATGGTTGCGCTTTCTGGTATACATTCTTTTAAACTCTGCATCTAGACCAACCAGTTTGGAAAGTACCCAAGATAGAGTGATACTTTTACCATGTAAACCAGGTGGACATACATTGGGAAAGGCACGGTGCACTTCATTTATAGCTCGATTGCAGCCGCTGCAAACTGGACAACCAGCTAACCACGGAGACAACCTTGAGTTCCTGGAGTCTCTACAACAGCTATGCTCGACGGTGGACCCCAATGTTGGTATCACTCAGCTTGATTTGGTGACCCCTTCAACATTTGACAATCAGTACTACGTTAACCTTCTCTCAGGTGAGGGATTGCTTCCATCAGACCAAGCCTTGGCGGTTCAAGACCCGGGGACAAGGATGATTGTCGAGACTTACGCAGCGGATCAGTCGGTTTTCTTTGAGGACTTTAAGAATGCTATGGTTAAGATGGGAGGGATACCCGGTGGTAGTAATAGCGAGATTAGAAACAGCTGTCGAATGATTAACTAAAAATAAAAACCAGACTTATTGATCTCTATAAAAATTAAGGATGTCTACATTGGACTCTGGTTTATGAAATCTACGAAACAAACAAACACCTCTGGATGATCAATCAAAAACGATGGGGGACAAGAAAATTGATAGAACTCTCAGAAAAGAAAAACAAAGTCGGTTTTTGTTAAGACGTAGCATTAAACAGGGATTATCGGCTAAGTGATGAAACAAATATATACATGATACTATTTATAAAAATTATATATGTCTCCTACCCTGAATCAAAGTATTGGTTAACTCAGCTAAGTTAATACTACTAACACAATATGAGACATGACTTTACGCAAGCTATGTTACAACAGGTAGATTGTTTGGTAACTCTTGAAGTGAAAAAGAAGAAACTATCTCTCTAGAGAAAAGATCGAATGCAGAGGGTTTTCCAATCGCTTATCTATTATACCTGAAGGGTTAACTTAAAAAAAAATCAGAGACCATTGCTGCTTTTCCTCTGCTTGACTAATTAGTTCCAGAAGTTACTATCTAGTTACTGAAAGATTTTAGCTCCTCGTTTTATGTACCTGCACAGTTTCAATCAACATACAATTTAAATTAAAGAAACCTCATACTGGTGGAATTTGTTTCGGCATGGAAATAATACAATAAAGCTGGGAACAAAAGTAAGATCTGAACCTCAAGCTTTATACTTCCACATGTGTTCTTGTGGAGATTGACGGCTCTGGGAACGGAGATATGGTAGTAAGAGTAAAAGAAAAAGCTCTCAACAAAAAAAGAATATCTGACAATACTGAAGGAAGAATGATGAACAGATAGAAGTTGAATCATTAAATAAAACCATAACCACCTGTTGAGTTCGTGACAGATCATTCGTTGAAGCAGCTCCCACTGGGGTATGTGTACGGCCATATTCCTAGACAAACCAAACAGATTAGAACATAAGATCTGCCTTTACTATTTCCAACCACGGAAGTCATCTCAATTATGTTTCTTTTATAAATGCATGTACTCATGTATGTTTTTAATTAAATTCAACGGTACTCGAAAATTATGAGAGTTTTTTATACATTATAAAATGTATACCTGAGCATTTTGACCAATTCCAGACGCAGGAAACTGCATTTTCCCCAAAATAAAAAAAGGAATTTCAACAAGAAAATATATGCATAACGTTTTATTCTTTATTAAATGCTACCGAAATTATGCATTATAGATGAAGTTCAGTTGTAAGTGAGGAGAATCAATCAGTTCAGCGTGAAAGATTCCTATATATACCTGACTGTTTTGACCAAATGGCAACGATGGATACTGCATTTAAAAATAGAAAAGAGACATTCGGATTACAGATTTGTTATCTTTATATTTTAAATGTCAGCTAAACCATGGCTTACATCTTACATAAGGTGGCCAATCTACATTTACCACTACATTAGCAACTCAAGAACTATATCTTGCCATTAATGAAAGTAAAGAGCTAAAGAGTACACACCTGAGCATTCAGGATAGCCCCTGGAGATGAATACTGCAACTCAAAATCGAAAAGAGTAACTATGCAAGTTAGAGACCATGTGAGAAAACTATTTGAATGTAACCAGCATAAGAAAAACCAACCTGCGAGGAATAAAATGGCTGCTGGCCCTGATATTGCTGGTGAGCTTCTTGTGGCAGTTTCTGCATCGGCTGTAATTGGGTCTGAGGCTGTTGTATAGTCGGCTTCTGTTGTTGCTGTTGCTGTCGTTCGAACACTAACATTTCCTCAGGTTTTTCCCACTGCAAAAGTCAATTATACACATATTGTGGCACGTATTGAGAGAACTTAAATACAAAATTGTACACCAATACCTGCGCAAGGGTGATAGATAAATAGCACTAAAAACAGAAGCATCCTTCGTGAAAACTCACAAGGAAAATAGTTACAGATGAAGCATGTTTCTCACCTTGCTTTCACCCGTTATACCATTGTGATAATATTTAAAACCATCAGGCGAGGTATGCTCAGTCCAGTTACATTTGACAGAAACAACGCTCTGACTTAGTGAAGGTGTAGGTGTTTGCACATAGCTAACTGGTGTAGAACCAGTGGTGCTAACAACTGTTGGAATAGCAGATCCTGCACACTGATAAAGAAGCAGCCAAGAGGAACATCAGAAAAGAAGGGAGAATACAATAAACCTTAAAGGATAAAAAATTGAGATGTCTATCAGGGAACAATCTTAAGTTAAGAAAACACAACAGCAGCTGAAGAATCTGGCTAGACAGACAACCAAGAGACTATATTCATACCTGTTGTTTACCAGCTTGTCCATTTAGTGAGACTGGTACAATTTGGTTTGGTTGCTGCATAGACTGAACCTGCTGCTGCAGCTGAGAAATTGCTTGTTGAGACGACTGGAAGGTTGCTTGTAAACTCTGAGTTTGCTGTGACAGGAGCTGAGCTAGCTCAGAAGGAGGATGTTGCATCTTTTGTAGAGGTTGCTGCTGGTCACAATGACGCAATTGATCACTTGCAAAAGACACAGGTGTTGGCCGTAGATTGATGTTTAAAGGAGTTTGAGAAGCAGTTCCAGGAGGGACATTATGTTGTGGCGGCATCTGAGAGGTAGGCAACTGGCTGCAATAACCATAAGGATTCTGTAAGGAAGCCTGAGGGCCAGCGAAATTTGTTTGTGGACGAAGGGCGGGAAGCTGTGGACTGTGAATAGACTTTTGTAATGGTGATATTTGCTGGCCAGCTGCCTGGTTTTGCTACAGAATAGAAACAGTTGAAACTTGAAGTTTATCATCACAACGTTTTCAGACTTTTTTAACTGGAGAAGTATAGATAAAGTACCTGTTGCGAAACAGCAGAAGATGAGACTCCAGATACGGGAAGAGGATTTAGAGGAGGAACACCATAACCACCCAATGGACCTCTCTAACATTAACGAATGACACATATAACAAAGCTCACATCAGACATACATATAATTAAAAATAAAATATTGCTTTTGTGGCCGACAAACTGCAAATCAAGGCCATATTATTTAATGGCAACACATATCATGTTTGCTGCATAGTATGAAAAGCTGGAAGGTCGGAACTTGCTTCTTTTCACGAGTCCATATCCTCATATGTGGTTGCAGAAGATAATGTACTTTCTTTTCATTTGTCTCACAAGATACATGCAAACTATGTGCGGTTACTTGTATGGCTGTGTAAATGTTAATGTAAGATGATATACATGATCATCAAGCTGTTTTTACCTGAATTGAAGGCAATGTTGCTTGACCTGGTCTAGGGGCAAAGTCGCTTCCCATACCACGGATCCCAGTGTTACTAGGTAGGCCTATGTTTGGTGAATTTGTTGGACGCCAAGGATTTGTTTGGCTTACATCCCCACTAGGGTTCCCGAGGTTAGAGGTAGACCTAACAAATAGTGATAAGGAAACCACGCTTAGTCAAAATATGAAGTTGCTTGATGAATCTAATCATTGATCTCCTTTACCCCAGTTACCTTGGTCCTGAAGTTTGAAAATGAGGCCCTGAACCAAGTCCAACAGGAGGTGCCATGTCCCTGGAAACAGAAACCACTTATGGATATATAGAAACAAGGTTCCCAACTCTCCACCCATGCCCCACATACTCCCAATAAAAGTAAACCAGACGGAACAAAAATTAAGGAATATTGAATTTTCTTGATAAGAGCATAAGAATTAATTAAAATATAATTTCCAAGGCAATACCTTGACTCGCCAGGTTTTTGTCTCTTTGGATCAGCAAACCGAACAATCAATGGCTGATTACAACCCTGGAGAAGGGATAAAGGCCGGTAAACAAAATAGGTCCAAAGGGTGACAATGAGAGAAACTGAGATAATTTTCTTATTTACAGCTTACTCTCATGGTATAAGTTCCATTAAGACCATTGATAGCTGCCATTGCCATCTCTTTGCTTGAATATTTAACAAACCCACATCCTTTACATGAGTGAAAAACATATTTTTCTCAACACCATCACTCATTAAACAATTTATAGAATCTAGTAGCAGTTACAAGACATACCACGACTCTGTCTATATTCATCACGCATGAGATAGACATCTTCCACGCGACCAAATTGTAAAAAGATCTATTAAAACAATAACAGTCAAATAGTTCAAAACAGTACAGAATATAATAGAACCAATAAGTCTTATCTATTAAGAAAAAAACCATGACAGTTAACCAGTTGGATCAATATGGAAAAAGAGAATACTAAGTTAGTAGAATATGTATATGTATATTCTTACATTATTGACAAAAATTTTCCAGCTGCTTACCCTTTGGAAACACTAATAAGAACTATTATAGAATCATCTAAATTGATCAGTTGAGACAGGTTCAAAACATGGGTGGGAAAATGTCTGTAAGATCCGATTCGATCTGGTATTTGATTTAATTCCATCAGAAAATTCTGGATATCCATGAAGTTTCAGAGCAAAGCATATAACAAAATATAATATATATTAGAAAAAAGCAAACCACAAATATCATTTTTCAAAAGACTGGATATCCACTACTAGTATCTCTCCTAGTTCAAAATTTAGAACTCTTCCATGTTCTGTTGATTCGACATAAGTAACAACTCCAAGAGGTAGGATATGAGACATACCTCCTCAACTTCTTTCTCTGTGGCTTGCTTGTTAAGTGAACCAACGAAAAGCTTAAACTCTAGTGCACCTTTGAAAGAAGAGACTATATCATTTGAGAATTGAGAGTGAGGCGAAGACAACAGAGAAAAAACATAAGCATCCATATCCTAAAATTTCATATCATTTCCCAAATTATCGCAATTCTTGTAACTGAATCTATACAGCGTATGGTCATCACTATGAACAGACAATGACAGCCCCATTATGATAACATGTGCGGTAGTTACCTATGCGTTCTCTCTCTCCATCAGCATATCGAACTTGAACAGGACCAGTTCCCTGGGAATCAACAAATTAGAAAAGGTGAAACAACCTGTTTTTTTCCTGTTCTTGATAAGAGAAGGCCTCACTGGAAATTACCCCAGGAAGTGTGATCTGATTGTGCAGTGCTCTAATGGCTGTATCCGCATCTTTAGGAGTTGCATATTTTACAAAACAACACCCTGCATTAAAGACTGATACTTAAGCTGTCTGTTTTATGGTTCAACTTGTCTCACTATCAGCATGGAGAGGTACTAGTAGAAAGTTACACTATACATGTACAAGCTACACACCCACAATCTTGAGAAAGTAAATGACACTACTCAAAGGAGAAAAGTTCACTAGGAAAATAGTAAAACGTGTCCTGGTAGCATCTACTTAGATTATTGGAGTAAAGTTGTTGGAGAGAATAAATTAATGGCTTCAAATGGAAAAGTATGAAAAAACGTTTAAAAAAGACAACAGTCGGATCTGCAAATAACATATCTTTAAGAGGACCTTTCAGACAAAAGGTGGCACACAAGATCCACAGTGGTAAGAAAATCAAGACAAATGTACAATACGACTCCAAGCTAACGTAAAGAATTTAGCTTGTAAGAATCTCAATCACTGAGAAGTACCAGATAATTAAATCCAGAACTTACATCAAATTCTCATCACCATACATCACGCATATGAAGACTAAAAAATAAAAAAGAATACTACAGTTGTGGTCAAGGTAACCACAATCCAACAGTACTTCATTAAAAACAACAGCAATTCAGAAAAGCATATAATTGCTTCATGTAAAACATAATTAGACTCCTGGCCGGTGCTGACTGGTTGAGGGAGAGCAAGTGAAAATCAAGATGTTGTATTAAACTATTCTAAGAACCTAAAAAAACAGATTTCATCCATATGTTCGCACCACCTAACCTTTAACAAGACTGAAGAAAGAGTTGAATGGAATTAACAGCGATCAGAAGTTTAATGTCACCACAATCAAATGTACTTGTTATGCCACCAACGAAGGTGTGACAGATATAGATACAATAACTTCTTGGAAAGTCAAGAAGTAATGGAATAACTATGCAACATATACAATCACGTCATTCATTATCTAGAGATCACACTGCCAAAATAAAGACAGAACTTGAGATTAAAAGAAGCAGTTGCAAGCACAAAGCTTGGCTGGCGAAAATGCGAGTATACAGATAATATCTATTATCAGAACATTCATTCATCTATGACGAGAGATGGTACATCACATCACAAGCTGTACAAGAAATAGAGAGGGAAAAACATATAGAAAATGATATCTCATGCCATTCAAAGAGAGGGAAAAGAAAAACATTCATCAGTCCATCAACAAAAGAAAAGGAAAAACGCATTTAATCTGCTATCAAGCATCCAAAAAGGAAAAAAGGAATTCCATCATCAACCAGTCCGGACAAAAATAATTGGTAATGGAAGAAAAGGAAGACTGCAGACATCCAACACGATATGAAATGGCCATATCTTGACCAGCAGGGGTGGGCAATCAGGCAAATTATCCTTTCATCCTTGTCAAACTACCAACCTAAAAATACATTCATCCTGTCGAGACCATACACAACATTATCAAGCCATCTATAGGAAGGTTGAAGAAAGGCGAATTTTAATACCAAAGGAAAATTAGTGATGTTCTTTTAACCAATACCCACTACAATAACAACAGAAACAAATATTTTCAGTTTTCTGTACATCAACTCCAACTCGAAAACACCCTCAATAAAGTTTGCTATACTTTTAACAAACACATCTAAAGTTCCAGAATACACACAAGTAGCACAATCTATTTTTCCAAGGTCAGTACATAAATTCTTTCTTAGCAAACTACATAGGTAGCCTTCTTTTGTGACAGAATCGAACACAGATAAGACGCTCGCAAGCATAAGCAATAAGCCCGAAAATTGTTGCAAACAAATGGAGGCCAATGATGAGACTAAGGTTGCTTCCCATCAGCCTTTTCAGGAGACCTGAAATTTAGAAAAGTATAAATCAAGACTATTTCCTAGTAAAATGGGGAGTAACATACCTTGTTGCTGTCCAGTTCTCTTGTCTTTGATCAGAGCAACCTCAAGAACATTTCCATGTTGTTCAAAGAAGGGACGAACCTGGAATATAAAAACCAACGGAGGAAAATTAGAAAAGGAAAATCTCAACAAGAACTATCTAGGTATTAAAAGAGTCGACGAGATTCATGTGTAGAATATTTCAAAAGTGTGCATATTTAGATAACAAATTAAAACTAGTATTCCAGAAGAGCTCACTTCTTCTTCTACAGCTGTCCTTGGTACGGAGCCAACAAAAAGCTTGACTATACTGCTCCGATCAGAAACATCTGCAAATCAAATTACCCAGCTAAAAATACACACATGAGGATGGGAAATAGTTCTGATTATCACATAAAAGTGAAAATGGAAAGATCTCTTGCTTTTGTGGGAATCAATGATTAGAATATTGGAGGGTAACGTGATTGTTGAAGTTATAAAAAAGGTAGAAGGATAATAAGACGTAAAAAGAAGAGTGAACCCATGTTTACCAGTTCCACTAAATCTGTCATGCTCCGAGAGAGGATGCCCTCTTTTCTGACCCGAAAGCGGCTGTTGGACAGGCGGTGGAGTCGGTCTTATAGAATAATCAGGCTCCATTACTTTACCAATAAATCTCCCTCCGTTTGGACTTCCGGATTGCGGAAACTTCACAGGCCCGCTATGCCGAAATCCTCCGCCGCCACCGCCAACTCCAACAGTTGACCGTGTCCCTTCGTTAGGACCCATCGGACGAAAACCATCATCGAAGGCAAAATCCATAGACCGAAGATTTCCACCATGACGAGGACCCGTTGGCTGAAAATCTACTCTATCTAGAGGACCGTTCATCGGCCGGAAACCTCCTCCAACGCCTTCTCCGGAACCATCAAAATCCGTAGGGCTGTCACCTTCCCAGCGTCGAGCTCCGCCCCCAATTCCAATTCGATAACTGCTAGGGCTGTTTCCACGACGACGACGGCGGCTGAGAGCATCACCATCCTCTTCGAAACGTGAATCTAAGGGATAAGGCGGATGACCTCTAGGATCGGCTCGGTGGTTATGGTAGGAATGTTCGTAGGCGCCACTCTCGTGGCGATCCCTTCGGTGTCTATCCAGATTGACGAAGTGTGGAAATTCAGATTAAAATTGCAATTCCAGTCGATGAAATCAAAAGGTAATGGAACCCTAGGAATTCNGATTTGTTGGGGAAAAAAAAAAAAAAAAAAAAAAAAAAAGGAGTATCGACTATGAATTGAAGATGAAATTTATATTTTACTCTTTCGCTGAAATTTTGACTTCGATCCAAATGTTAACCGTATCTAACGTGCTTTGAGCGGTATAAGTGGTTAAAGCGGTCAAGTTACGGTAACAGTGGTTAGGGAGGCGATGCGGTTGGAAGTTAGGCTCTAAGTGGTGACTGATAATGCGGGACAAATTACAATGCAGTATAATTGGATAACTGTAGTTTTTTCAAAAAAATGGTACAAAAATTATATTATTGGTTGAAATATATAAGGTGCGGCTTTTGTTATATAATCTACTATATCTACTATATTAATCGGGTTTATTTTGTTGATTTTTCTCAAAAACAACTTTTGCTTTTTTTAAGTATAACATCGATTACCCTTAACAAATGGTCTTCAGTCCAGTAGCTGGTGGTAAATCCACTATAGGTAGGCACATATGCACCACCAGGGATCGAGTCCTACCACTTACAAGATTTATGTAGGAAATTGGTTAATAGGCCGGCTATTGTAGCCCAATTTGCCGTTAACAAAAAAACATCGATTTTTACCCAATTAAATAGTGGATAAATTATATTCGGATTTTTTGAATGATTAGACAAAAAAGCTAAACTAATCGATATGATGCCTTTCGATTTGTTCAGAGAAATAGAAATTCATTAATGGTGTTTATGTCTTTTGATACTTTTGACCTAAATAATCAATGTATATCCGAATTATAATTGGATTTACCCAATTTATCAATGGATAATCCATCCAAAATTAGGATCTTACCAAAAAAATTTTTATTTAACCTATTAAAAAGAGTGAATGTTACATATTTAAATCAATGATTTGATTTTATAGTTAAGATAACTTTAAATCTTTTTTAAAGTTGATAATATCCACGGAAAAATATATCTACCAAACCCTAATATTCGACCTAATCTTACTTTATATATAGTCTATTATTCTTTAACCCTCATTACACATTCTCGTGACTAGGCTAGAAAATAAAAGGAAACGAGCCGCCGCCTTAAAACAAGATTAATCGACGGATTTTACCTCTGAATCTGGATCGAAAAACTGATCTCAAAACAAGACCATTGGGACTTTCTAACAATATGCTTATCATCGTTTGGGTCCTTCTCGTTTGACGGGAAACTAGTATCAAACAAGACAATACAAAAAAACGTACATTCTTAGCACAGAAAATATGCTATGGTAGATGTTTAATAGCGTTTTATGATGTGTTATGATATCCGCAGCTATGGTAGGTTCAGTGGATACAATAGCGTTATTAACGTTTGCTATAATAAACAATTTATTATAGCAACAAATAAATACTGTGATTTCTATTGTTATAGCAAATATAAAAAAATTATGATAGCGATAGTAACATGTTATTATAATTAATTCTACAATAACAGTTTTATAAAGTTATACTATGTTGTGTTATAGCACAGGAAAATGCTATAATAAAATATACGATGAAATATTTTCATCGCTATTGTATTTGATTACAACTTTTTTGTGTCGCTATTATATATATATATATATATATATATATTTCTTAATGCAATCTTTTGTTATACATTTGAATCATGTAAAATACAATTAACATCAAATTGTTTTGCAAAATCCACCCATTCATTCAATATGTCATAAATTAGGTTCCAAACCTACATGACACAAGTCTGAAAACCAAAAACAAGTATGAAAACCAAAAACATTCAACAAGGTCTCCATCCAAAATACAAAATACTACTTGATAGAAGTCTCAATCCTGAATAATACAACTTACAGTTAAGATAGCTTAGTCAAGAAATTTAATCTAGCTAAGCTGGACCAATGTTTCTTCATTCACTAGTCTGCAACAATTTAAATTATCTATAAAAAATTTCATAAACACTAGCAACTATAAAATCAAAATGATTTAAGGAATCTTCAGATAGCCCATATCAAATGATTTAAGGAATTTTTTAACATCATACAGAGATGTGTGTAACACATTGTCTTCCGACAACATCTCTAGCAATGTCTCTAACAGATCATTGAAGCTCTTGTCAGACCAACCATTTTGTGTCTTGAGTCTGAACAACGAGAGTATTGCTGATAGCTTACTGTGGTTCAGACAAGATAAATACAATGGTGTTCCAGCATCTGCAAGCTTAGCAAGAAACTCGCAAGAAACTCATCTTCTTGCTTATCCTCACCCTCTGCAATCAAACTAGCATCAACCTGACTATCAAATTCAGCAACTTGATACAAATCTAAAATCTCATCATTAAGCAGATGAGATTTGCCTTCACCCTCGATCATTGTCTTCAGTTCTCCATGGTGATACCAATGAGACTACATTTTGTAAGCCTCGTCCATTTCTCTTCTTACAAGGTGATCAACAACTACACTACTTAGGTGACGGCCTATGTTTCGACAGTCAATACAAGGACATATAATCATATCTACACCTCCTATATCCGCAACCACTGCCCTTACGAAATTTGAAGCTCCTCTCTCATAACCAGGATCAACTCTTTATTACACAAAGAAAGGAAAAACTAGTAAAATGTAAACCCCTACTTTAAATATAATCTATATAATTAAATAACTTACCTGCAAAGATGCCCCCAATCCTTGTGCAACATTTTATGTTATAATCCAAACTAAAACCAGAAAAATTCAGAAATAACTCAAACTCATTCATTCACCAAAATATGTACCATCACATAAATTTAATATAAGAGTTATAACCAGTATAACCACTATTGATAGTCATAAAAATTTAAAATAAGACAAATTCAGATGATGCTTCAGATTCTTTATTTGCAATCAACAAAACTTGCCAATCAAATTTGGACAATTAGTACAATGTATATTGTATCAGCTTGCAGATTACTAACACAATCACATAATTAAAGTAATAATCTTATGAAAACAAGTGAACTAATCTCAGTTATTAATCTATAATTGTTCAAGGTAAGAATCTCATATTTTAAAATAGTTTCTTAATCACAAATGAAAATCAGAACCTAACTTAAACTGCATTGTTTCTTTAACTAAAAAGTTTCTATGAAGATCACTTAACAAACTACACCTAAACAGAATTGTATAATAACAATACACATAAACAAATCAGAATAAAACAAATGAAAATTGGATATAAGGGTAAACCAATAAAAAGAACTTACATCAAATAGCTATTGAACAAATACTAGAGTCTACATAATAGACTGACACATTTAGTTTCAAAGCTTATAAATTATGATCCATTCAAAATTCTTTTACGATCATTACTAACTAACCACATTTATAGGAATGAGTATAACAAAAGATAACAATGCATTAACAAATCAAAAGCTACTTAAATCAATTTTATATCTTTAGAATATACATCGTAAAGATTCATTGAAAGACAAAGGGCACTAACCTACCTGTGACAAGAGCCAAAGAAGAGCTTCAATTCAATGACAGGTATTTGTAATTAACACCACTTGCAAAGAAAAACAAAATGAAAGAATTATACAACAATAACATAAGCATTAATAGAGTTCAAGAATATATGCAACTTACTAAGCAAATTCTCAACAGCAATTATAAATCTTCGTCAGAATAAGGATTCATCATATAAAGCATATCTCAATAACAATGGTTATAACAGAGGAACAACAAATGCGTATAATGGCAATGCAAATAACTGATTATACCAAACTCTGAAAAATAACATAATCTACTACAAATTAAACTGAATTTACTAAACCTCAAAACTCTATTAGGTAGAGCATGTTTTGCCTTCGAATCAATTATAGATTTCTAAGAACTTATAAAGACTCTATCTGAGCCTTCAGAAACCTAGAAAGACTTTATTAGAGATCAAAGAAATGTAGCTACCAAATGCTTTAAGAGTAACACTTACACAATTTAGTGACATAAAGTAAAATGATTCACAAAATGAAACAAATATCAAACTAGAATAAACAGATTCAGCATAGTAAAGGTAAGATTTACTTTAGCTCATGGTAATAACAAAAAAGAGATGTGACTAACCTTTGTACCTACATGTGATTAGAGTAAAATTGAAGCTTCTAAATCCTTAAAACTTGCAAAATAAATCACCACAATTAGTACAAGATTTCAAAGAAGTAACAGATAAATTGTACTAGAAACGTTGAGAGTACATATATGATGACCATTCATTATTTGTCTAATATATGCATCTTAATATGCTAATCTCTTTGTATAACTACATCATTACAATCCATAACACAAAAGTAACTAATTTCAGCACAAATGGATCTCACTTAAGCTTTATAATAAGTAATTATTAAAACTAAATGAATTTCAATCATGGACTACTTAAACTATGCAACAAGATTTACAAAGAACATATACATTTATATCCAGTACTTATCAAGGTTTAAATAAAGCATGTACAAACTATTAAACTTGTTTATTCTATTTACACAGATATAAATTTTCTCAGAAATTGGTTACAAACGGGCAGCAAACGGTATGAGGTATGAACAGATCAATGTAAACCCTACAATTGAAACTATCTAAACCAATAAATCATCCTTAAACATACATTCACCAATGCAAGAAATAACTGAGATTTAAGAGTTAAAACAATGATGGAAATAGGAGATTATGAAACTTGCCTTCGATTTCACCGGGAGAAATTGAATACGAAGATGAGATTAGAAGAGGAGATTCAACAGTGAGCTTTGATGGCGAGTTTCGACGGCAATGGCGATATTTGATGGCCACTTTCTATTTAGGTTAATTTAGTCTAAGTATAATGAAAAGAGAGAAAATATAATAAACCTATATTTCTCTAAGTGTTTTGGGCAGAAAACCCAATTTTAGTTCCCGCTAACTCAATTTTTTTAATAGCACTCATGCAATGCTATCATATAATTGCCAAAATAGAAAACACATCTTTAATAGAAATATAGTAAAATATGCTATCAATGAATACTTTTTTGTACTGTGACAATCGGGAATTCGTTTTCCAAAAATATGTCTTGGGAAAACAATCATAACTTTCCTATCGTAACTCTAAATGCAATACCGTTTTTGGCATAGCCTAGATATTAGGGTTATTAAGGTACATACCAATTTTCGTTCCATTATGAGTTGTTTTGCTCATCCGTTTCTCTTTTCTTTTTCAGGTAGTCAGATCTGATGGTGGGTAGGGTTCTAGGATTCCCAATATGAATCCTAATTTTTTAATGGATTCATCCAATAATGTAAGTATTGTATTTTTAGATTTATGATAGTTTTATACAAATAAATTTTATATTTTGGTATATATTTTAATATAATAAAAATATATATCTTTCGTTTTACACATATATGTAAGTACTTCTAATTCCCTAATAGAATTCAAGATGATATATTTTTTAATTTGCTATAAGTTTTAGTTTAAAATAACTTGTTATCTAACATGGGTTTAGCTAATTTAGCTTAAGTTTTTGTTTTGTAGGATAAACCTATTATAATATCTAACACGGGTTTAGATTTAACTGAATATGTAAGTATTTTAAAATTTTTTAGTTTATTATTCTAAAATTGATTTTTTTATTTGGCATATATTTTACATATGATAGAATTTTTGAAAGGTAGTATAGTTTTTTGATTGATGTAATATTGTTATTTATTTAATTTAATACACTTTGCTTTATTAATATATAATAGTTTTATGTAAATATAGTTTATTGTTTGATATATGTTTTAATATGACAACGAGTTTAATTTTTTTTTGCAGAAGCATGTAAGTTTTATAAAATTTCTAGTGGAATCTAGAGGAATAATGTTTTTAACATTGTATATGTTTTAGTTTAACTAAATTTTATTTTTTTCATTTTGTAGGATAAAGCTATTTAAAAAAAAACAAGCTGCCGCCTAAAAATAAGATTTTCCGGCTAACTCTACCTCCGAATCTGGTTCGGGAAACTGATCCAAAATTAGAAAATTGGAACTTTCCAATAATTTGCTGATTATCGTTTGAGTTCTTCTGGTTTGATGGGAAACTGCTTTCGAACATTAGCAATTGAGAATTTGTTTTCCAAATATGTATTTTGGGAAAACCACCATAACTTTTCTATCACAACCCTGAAAGTGATACCGTTTTTGGCTATACGCAGATGTTAGAGTTATCCTGGTGCGCACCAATTTTTGTTCCATTATAAATTGTTTTTCTCATACGTTTCTCTGTTCTCTTTTAGGTGGTCAGATATGATGGCGCTAGGGCTTTAGGATTTTTAATATGACAATAATGTAAGTATTTTTAGATTTTTTGATAATTTTATGTAAATATAATTTATTATTTTTTATATATTTTAATATAATAAAAATTTACATTTTGTTTTACAAAAACATGCATGTAAGTAGTTCTAGTTTCTTAATAGAATTTACTATGATATATATTTTAATTTGCTATAAGTTTAATTTAAATTAATTTTTTTCTCTAACATGGATTTAGATTTAATTTAATTAATTTTGTTTTGTTTTGTAAGATAGACCTATTATAGTATCTAACATGGGTTTATATTTAATCAAACATGTAAGTATTTTATAATTTTTAGTTTACTATTCACAAATTGATTTTTTTATTTAGCATATATTTTACATATAATATAATATTTTGAAAGATAATAAATTTTTTTGATTGATGTAATATTACTATTTATTTAATTTGATACAATTTTGTTTTTTAATATTATAATAGTTTTAAGCAAATATAGTTTATTGTTTGATATATGTTTTAATATGACAAAAAAATTAATTTTGTTTTGTAGAAGCATGTGAGTTTTAGAAAACTTTTAATGAAATTTACGTAAATAATGTTTTAAATATTGTATATGTTTTAATTTAACTAAATTTTATTTTTTTGTTTTGCAGGATAAAGCTATTACGAAAGGAAATGAGTTGTTGCCTTAAAACAAGATTTTCCGACAAACTCTACCTCCAAACCTGGATCGGGAAACTGATCTGAAAACTAGAGCATTGGAACTTTCCAACAACATGTTGATCATCATTTGGGTTTTTCTAGGTTGACGGAAAACTACTTTCAAACAATGACAATCACAAATTCGCTTTCTAGAAATGTGTCTTGGAAAACTACCATAGCTTCCGTATCACAACTTCGAACTGTTACCGTTTTTGGCTAAGCACAGATAATAAAGTTATCACAGTGCACACCAATTTTTGTTCGATTACGAGTTGTTTTACTTATCGGTTTCTCTTTTCTCTTTCAGGTGGCTAGATCTAATGATGGCTAGAGTTTTAAGATTCCTTATATGAATTCTCATTCTTTAATGATTTCATCTAGTTATGTAAGTATTTTTAGATTTGACTGTTTTATGAAAATAGAAGTAATTATTTGGTAAATGTTTTAATATAATAAAAAATTATATTTCGTTTTAAACGTATATGTAAGTAGTTCTAATTCCTTAATAGAATTTATGATGATATAAGTTTTAGTTTAAAATAACTTGTTATCTAACATGGGTTAGGTTTAATTTAGTTTAATTTTTTGTTTTGTAGGATAAACCTACTATAATATCTAATACGAGTTTAGAGTTAACTGAACATGTAAGTATTTAAAATTTTTAGTTTCTTATTCACAAATTGATTTTTTTTATTTGGCATATATCTTATATGTAGTAGAATTTTTTGAAAGGTAGTGTAGTTTTTGATTGATGTAATATTGTTATTTATTTAATATTGTTATTTATTTAATTTGTTTTTAATATTATAATAGTTTTACACAAATATAGTTTAATGTTTGATATATCTTTCAATACGACAAAAATTTTAATTTTTTTAAGAGGCATGTAAGTTTTATAAAACTTTAAATGGAATCTAGGCAAATAATGTTTTTAATATTTTATATGTTTTAGTTTAACAAATTTTTTTTTCATTTTGCAGGATAAAACTATTACGGAAGGAAACAAGTTGCCGCCTTAAAATAAGAGTTTCCGGTGTACTCTACCTTTGACTCTTGGTTCGAGAAACTGATCCGAAAATTAGACAATTGGGGACTTTCCAATAATTTGCTGATCATCGTTTAGGTCCTTCTGGTTTGACGGGAAACTGCTGTCGAACATTAACAATCGGGAATTCATTTTTCAAAGATGTATCTTGGGAAAATCACCATAACTTTCCTATCACAAACCCGAATGTGATACCGTTCTTGGCTACATGCAGATATTACAGTTATGATAGTGCACACCAATTTTTCGTTCTATTACGAGTTGTTTTCTTCATCCGTTATTCTTTTCTCTTTCAGGTGGTCAGATATAATGGAGCTAGAGTTTTAGGATTCTTAATATGAATCCTAATTTTTCAATGGATTCATCCAATAGTGTATGTCTTTTTAGATTTTTAGATTGTTTTATGCAAATGTAATTTATTATTTTGTATATGTTTTAATATAATAAAAATTTACATTTTGTTTTACAAAAACATGCATGTAAGTAGTTCTAATTTCTTAATAGAATTTACGATGATATATATTTTAATTTGATTTTAAATTTAAATTAATTTGTTATATAATATGGACTTAGATTTAATTTTTTGTTTTGTAAGATAAACCTATTATAATATCTAACACAGTTTATATTTAACAAAATATGTAAGTATTTTGTAATTTTTAGTTTACTATTCACAAATTGATTTTTTTATTTGGCATATTTTTTACATATAATATAATTTTTTGAAAGGTAATAAAATTTTTTGACTGATGTAATATTATTATTTATTTAATTTAATACAGTTTTTTTTAATAGTATAATAGTTTTAGGCAAATATAGTTTATTGTTTGATATATGTTTTAATATGAGAAAAAATTTAATATTGTTTTGTAGAAGCATGTAAGTTCTATAAAACTTTTAATGATAATTACGTGAATAATATTTTTTAATATTGTATATGTTTTACTTTAACAACATTTTATTTTTTTGTTTTGCAGGATAAAACTATTACAAAAGGAAATGAGTTGCCGTCTTAAAACAAGATTTTCCGACGAACTCTACCTCTGAACCTGGATTGGGAAACTGATATGAAAACTATACCATTGGGACTTTCAAAGAACATTCTGATCGTCATTTGGGTCTTTCTGGGTTGACGGAAAACTGCTTCTAAACATTAACAATCACGAATTCATTTTCTAGACATATGTATTGGAAAACCACCATAACTTATGTATCACAACTCCGAAGGCGTTACCGTTTTTGGCTACGTGTAGATAATATGATTTTCAAAGTGCACACCAATTTTCGTTTGATTACGAATTATTTTAATCATCCGTTTTTCTTTTCTCTTTCAGGTGGATAGATCTGATGGTGGCTAGTGTTTTAGGATTCATAATATGAATCCTAATTCTTTAATGAATTCATCTAGTAATGTAAGTATTTTAATATTTGATGGTTTTATGAAAATAGAATTTATTATTTGGTATATATTTTAATATAATAAAAATTTATATATCATTTTACAGGAACATGTAAGTATTTCTAGTTCCTTAATAGAATTTACGATAATAAATATTTTAATTTTCTGTACTTTTAATTATATATATAATAAGAGACTATGTCTCTCCAGGATTCGACAAGTGACATTTTGAAGTTTTTAGGGTGATGACACATCAGCTTAAGTTTTAATTCCCAACACCAATCAAATTATT
>OVBA01000535.1:0-63620 GCA_900406435.1 Lepidium aucheri | reverse complement strand
TCAATAAAGACAACACGTTTTTTCTCTAAAGTATTTTCCGTCTATTCTCTCCGAGATAGCCGAGATCAAGCCTTGTTGAGGAGTCCAAGCCTTGATCAGACCGAGATTATCAAAGGAATCACCACCCTCCTTTGTGGTTCTCACTCGCCATCATCCGCAACACACCAACCGTAGAGGATCGACTCTTTGAAGTCTTCTCCAACGGTTCCACCATCTCACGGCCATAAGGATCAATCCTTTGAGGTCTTCTTGTGGTCTCCACCAAGCCTAGTCACACGGCGAGACACATATCAATCAAGAAGAAGTGTATGTTGAACACCCCAAAGGGTTTAAAGATCCAAAGCATTCTGATTATGTTTAGAAGCTAAACAAGGCACTGTGTGGACTCAAACAGGCATCAAGAGCATGGTATGATTGGTTAGCCAGGTTTTTGATTGAGCATGGGTATACACGTGGAAGTGTGGACAAGACATTGTTTACAGTAAACAATGTTGAAGGATTCATAGTGGTGTAGATCTATGTTGATGATCTAGTATTTGGATCTACCAATCAGATGATGGTTGATAAGTTTGTTGAAGTCATGACTCAAGAATTTGAGATGAGTATGAATGGTGAACTTACTTACTACTTGGGATTCCAAGTAAAATAGGCGTGTGATGGGATCTTTGTGAATCAAAGCACATATGCGAAGAATCTAATTCAGAAGTTTGGAATGGAGAACATCAAGGCAGCAAAGACACCTACAGGGTCAAATGAAAAGCTCTCAAGAGATGAATCAGGGAAATCTATAGATGCTATATCATACAGAAATCTGATCGGAGGGTTATTGTACTTGACAGCAAGTCATCCAGATCTCTGTTTTTCGTTAGAGTGTGTGCAAGGTTTCAGGCTGATCCAAAAGAAAGTAATCTCCAAGCAGCTAAGTGTATTTTGAAGTATGTGAGTGGAACACAAAGTCTTGGGATTTTCTACACAAAGGATACTACGACAAGCTTAACAAGGTACTGCGACGCAGATTGGGAAGGATGTGTTGATGGTCAAAAAGCACAAGTGATGGATGTTTCTTCATGGGAAATAATCTGATTGCCTGGTTCAACAAAAAACAGAACTGTAATTCTTTATCAACAACAGAAGCATGACACATTGTGTTGGGAAGCTGCTGAACGCAACTTCTCTGGATGTAGCAGATGTCTGCTGATTACGGTACAGTTTCTGAACATTTGCTTGTTTATTGTGATAATCAAAGTGCCATTAGCATTGCTAAGAATCCTGTGCAACATTCTCAAACTAAGCATATTGACACTCATCATCATTTTATTCGTGAACTTGTTGAGGCCAAAGTGGTTATGATTGATCATGTGAACACTGAATATCAACTAGCTGATTTATTTACTAAACCTCTGTCTTTTAATCGTTTTGTGGAATTCAGAACTATGATTGGAATTTGTGAGTACTAAATGATAGTTTGAGGTTTTTTGAGCTGATTTGAGATAGGAGCTTGTTTCTAGAAAAGGATGGCACGTACTTGAAAAGGCAGACATATATCAGTTTTGATCGAACAAATGGAAACTAGCTGCCTGTCATGCCGTTACAAGCTGATCTCTGAACTGAAATATTAAAAGTTAGGAGAAGGAGGTAAAAGAGCTGAGGAGAGCACGTGTATACGTGTTGAGAAGTCAAATGATACTCATTACACAAATTTCACTTGTATGTGGAATATCTGAATCACTAGATTGAGAAGTCAAGTAATATCTTTGATTCAGTTTTATGCAGATAATGGAAGTTTCGTACTTGTGATGATCTACCAAAACACATGATCAAGAAGGGTATATCTACTTACAACAAAGTGATTATACCGTACTTGTGATGTTGCAACAATCATATGATCAAGAAGGATACCTACATCATCTAAGTATGCATATGTTACAATGTATGACTCTCCAAAAGAAATGTCAGCTGCCTGATCCGTTTGATATTCTCAATGCTTTGAAAAATTCTTGTGATAAAGGCATGACAGTGTGAAAGTCTAGCCACCAAAATCTTGATTTTGATCGTACGTCGCAAAGAGTAGAGTGTGTGTTGTACTTCAAGGAATAGAGGTTCTCTGTGAATGATCAATCCTAGCCAAAGGTATTTTCGTATCTTATTCTGATTTTTTAAAAGTTCAAATGGAATTTTTCACATGGTTAATTATAATTCTGGGTCACTCAGGAGTTTGTTAAATGATCAGATGTTTGTTGAAAAACAAAATTATGTTTAAAATCAGTTGTGATAGAATTGGCATTTGGTTGTTCTGATTCTTGATTGTGCTTATGCATCTTGGTACACTAATTGGTCAATCCTATCGATTAGACAAACACTTGTTTGTTTTTGTCTCGATGTGCACTCAAGCAGGGGAGATGAGAGCTTGGGTCTAGATGAATCCATAATATCTAATTATGGGGGAGAGATATTCGATGGAGAGCATTGCAGCAAGAAATTCATGCAGATCAGGAACCTGATTCAGAACAAGAACGTGATTATGGAACAAGAACCTGAGTGTTAGAGATAGAGAACATGAACGTGATCATGATTGCTCTTGATTACTGGAGATTCACATCAAGCCAAAAAGGGGGAGATCGAAGATGTGTGCTGAAGATGAAGTCACATGAGATGACATGAACGCAAGTCTTGTGGGTGTGGCTAAAAAGGTCACGTGATTGATTTAATAAAAATCATGTGAGAGGCACATAAACTTGGAGAGGAAGGCTCAAGTTTGTTAGAGAATATTTGGAAGATCTTATCAAGAGGGAAAAAAGGAAATAATCCTTTTTGATAAGGAGAAATCGTTGGAGAGTTTTTAGGGCAAGAGGGTTTGTCTCTTGTGCCAATAAATAGAGAGCTAAATTTAAACCTGATTCTCTAAGAACTTAGGGAGAAATTTTAGAGAGATTAGTGAATTGAGCCTTAAGTTATCGATTATGATTAAGATTTTTTAGGTTGGTTTCTAGAGTAGAGTAATACCAACAAGTGTTTGTCTTTTGTAGAAAAGAAAACATTGAATAAAACGAATCTTGTTCAGTTTGTTGATTTATGAATTCTCTGCAATTTCAAAGTTCTCCAAACTCTACCCCGGATTTCTCTTTTCAAATAACCCACGATCAAAATAACCATCTTACCCCTAGATTTACACATCCTTGAATCTATCAATTCACTACTCAGACATGACAAAGCAAGAACAAAACAAAGAAGAGGAAATAAAACAACACAAAGACCTAATAATAAAAGAGAAAGAGATAGTGAAAGAAATCTTCGATAGATAAATGGAGATGATCCAAGGATTTTCATCTAAGTGAGTCTTCAATCTTCACAAAAGTAGTCTCCTAAAATTGTTTGGAAATCAAAACTTAGTTCTAAAACATAAGAGAAGGCCCTTAAATACTTAGGGTTCTAGAGGGCTAAAATAGATAAAATAGATGGTTTTGGTTGATCCAAGTGGGCTTCGGCCATTCTCGATCAGTATCTCCCGATCCTCATCTTGATACGCAAAATGTTTCAGATCGACCGGGACCAGGAAGTCTTCGACCGGACCTAAGGTAGCTTCAGACGGACCAGGAAGTCTTTGGTTGTATTGCCCGCGTCCCAATCTGGATCGGCTGCCACCCAGAGCGGATAAACTGATCCGTATATCCTTCTCCTAAAGCACCTTGGTTCCTCATTATTTCTTGGTCCTTCTTTTCCTGGCTCCACCTCTCATTGCCATCTTTCTTTCCCACGCATTACGCCTCTATCCTCATTTTGCTCAACTTGGCTCCAAACACCTAAAAACATACAAAACATGCAAGAATATGCAAATGTCTAATCCTAGAATCTGAATATGCAAAATGGGTGAAATCTACCATAGAATGAGTAGATGTGCAACCTAAATGATATAAAAGATGCTTGTAAAAGTAGCAAATTATAACGTATATCAATAAGCCATTCCCACAAGCTTCTTGATTCTCACCTGACTGAGTCCTACTCCTTTTGTGGTACAACCAAAGATCTATGGGATATTCTCAAGAAAGTCTTTGGAAATTTGTCTAACCTAACTTGGGTGTATGAAGTCAAAAGGGCCATCACTTCCTTGAACCAAGAAGACATGGATTTCTCTGCTTAATTTGGAAGGCTCAGTTCTTTGTGGGCCGAGCTAGAGATGTTAAGGCCAGGAAAAAGTGATCCGCTGGTTATCAAGGAGAGACAAGAACGAAACAAAGTGTTCAAGCTACTTGCTGGCCTCAATATATCATTCAATGACCTAACCAAACATGTTCTGAGGAATGGCAAGATTCCTAGTGTTGATGATGTGTGTGTGCAGGTGCTAAAGGAACAACGTTCACATGGTTTGGTTGGTAGAAAAGGCAAGCTGGTTTTAGCAAACCAAGTGGAACACATCTTAGCCAATTGTGCCTCACTCAAGTATGAATAAAGGAAGTATTTGGTTTGTGAACGCTGCAAGAAGAAAGGTCACACAAAGGACAGGTATTAAATCATGCACCCTCATCTCAAGCCAAACAAGTTCAGGGACCAAAAGGTTATATTTCCCAATCTGTTGAAGAAGGAGATCAAGGTGAACTTCCAAACAGAGTGAAACCGTGGCTTTGAATGTCACATTAACATATGACATAATGAGAATATTTGACCTTGAGAATATTTTCAAGTCCATTGCATCCTTAAAGAAATTCAGTATTTCTCAAGGATTTTGTCAAAAAAAATGTACATTCTTCCCACACTGCACCACTTGTTTCCACCAAACAAAGTACCTCTTCGGTCTCGAGTAAAATTATCTATCTCATGTGCAACTCATAACTAATTTTGGTTTTTCAACCAATCATATTGCTTTTATGGTCTTTATTCTTTAGTACAGGACCACATCATTTTAAAGATGTCATTCTCATCAAAAATGGTGTGACTGATTTACCATCTGGCATAATTCACCAAACAAACTATCCATATTCAGCACAACATAATGAAGTGATCGAAATGAAGAATAGCCACCTTATGGAGCTTGCTAGGTTAATGATATTTCACACCAATATACCAAATAGTTTTTTGGGAGATGCAATCATGACATCATGTTACTTGTTTAAAAGAACTCTAACCAAAGTGCTAAAAGATCTCTCTCCATTTAAGGTATTGGACGGTCTAAAATTATCTCTTGAACACCTAAGGATCTTTGGATGTGTTTGCTTTGTGTTAGTTCAAGGTAAACAAAGAAGCAAATTGTATCTCAAGAGCAATAGGTGTATATTTATTAGGAACTCTCCTTCACAAAAGGATACAGGTGCATTGATCCCACAAGTGGCAGAACCTATGTCTCTAGAGATGTCAAGTTTATTGAGGAGAAAGGGTATTATGATAAGATTGTTTGGGAAACTTTGAAGGACTTGTCCCACTAAATATCAGATCAAGTAGCAAGATTGAGGCTTTTATTGGAGCACCTTGGACATGAAGACCAAAATGGAGCACTAATACCTTCCAATGCTCCAACTAATAATGAAGGAAGTGTCCAAAATGGTGAACAATCTAACTTGGCACCACTTGAGCAACACATAGAGCTATTCAACAAGGAAGGACAAAGCCCGATCAAATTGTTCACTCAAACAGGCGTATTAGGACAAAGCTCGATCATATTTCCCGATCAGACTGGCACATCAGGACAAAGCCTGATCAAACTGCCCGCTCAAACAAGCGCATTAGGACAAATCCCGATTAAACTACCCACTCAAACAGCACATCAGGACAAAGCCCGATCACATTGACCGATCAGAGTGGCGCACGTTAGAACAAAGCCTGATCATATACCCAATCAAACTGGTGAATTAGGACCAAACCTGAACACATTTCCTGATCAGACTGGCGCGTTGAGACCTCATCATGATAAGGATCCAAAAAATGTAGAGATTGACTTAGACCGAGTTAATACTAAGGGGGAGATGAATGAGAGTCAACCCCTCAGAAGAAGCACAAGAACTAGCTGGTATGTCTGTATTTTAGCATATTTTAGAGGCATTATTTAGAGTATTCTGCACCCACATCATAGCATTTGCATCACTTTAGAGTCCTTTTATGGCCATTTCCATACATTGCGCTAGAATTGCATACATGTTGCGTTAGGAGCAATTTCTAGGTGTTTTGGAACGTTTGGAGCAATATGGATGCTTTGCTAAGCAAGGATTGATCAAAGTATGCAGCTAAGGAAGGAATCTATGGACTCAAGAAATCTCGGAGAGCATTGGTACCACAAGCTTAGCTCTACCATTAAGGAAAGAGGCTTTTGAAAATCGGAAACCGATCACACACTCTTCATGCTACAAAATGATCAAGGTATTATTGTAGTTCTTATATATGTGGATGACTTGATAATCTGTGGGAGTAACAAATCAGGTATTGCTGCTACAAAGTTTTTCCTTAAGAGTGTGTTTGATATTAAAGACCTTGGTGACTTAAGTATTTCCTTAAGATTGAAGTTTGCCATTCTCTGATGGGTTTTTACTTCTCCCAACAAAATACACACTTGATCTTTTCAAAGAGACAAGAAAATTTGGAGCAGAGCCAGCATAACTCCTTTTGAAGATGGCTACAAGGTCAACCGAAAGGGGAAGAAGGATGATACACTATCTGAGGGTGCGGCTCAGTACCAACGCCTTGTAAGTAAGCTTATTTATTTGACTATAACCTGGCCTGATTTTTTCTTTGTTGTGAACCATGCCAGTCAACATATGCAAAGTCCTATAGTTTACCATTAGAGTATGGTGGAAAAGATTCTTTGATATCTAAAAGGAAGTCCTGGTCATGTCATAAGGAAGAATGAGTACGCTGAGATTATGGGGTACTGCGATGCGGATTGCACTGGTGGTAGGAATGGCATAAAATCCACAACCGGCTATTTCACATTCATTGGAGGAAATTTGGTGACTTGGAAGACAAAGTAACAAAACGTGGTATCTTGTTCAAGTGACTTGGACTTGTAGATTTGACTCACCCTTGATCTCATGTCCCATAATCAGTGAGCTTCACAATAATTTTCCTTAAAACTATTTTTCTCCCAAGTTGTTATGGGTGGTAAGGTTTTTAATGAGGTGGTGTCTTGCAGATTCCAAGCTTAGCCTATGGTATATTGTCCATACCAAATCTGGTCGTGTGAACTAAAACCACTCTTGATGAAAGATGTGTTTGCCTAGGGGTTAGCGTAATCTCTCTACACTTAAGCTATATAAAGGCATATCTTTGTGGAGATGGGTTAGGGTTAGGCGTAAACCCTTCAACACTCATGTTTTCTTGAAACCTATCTTGAGTAAGTAGGCTGGGGACTTGGCGTAAATCTGTTAGTACTCATGCTCAATGGGTTAACTTACGCAAACCAAGTTTAAGGGGTGTAAAAATGGACGATATGCATCGTCGGCTACGGTTGAAGAGAAGTATTGAAATCTATAAAGGTCCATTGAAATATTTATTTGGCTCATTTATCTTTGTTGTTGCCCTAATTGTTTGTCTATTTAAAGGCTGCTCCCTTTTTTGTAACACACATAATTCAAAATACAAAAATAGTTTCTCTTATTCTCTCTTCTTCCTCTCTCATTCTTGCCATTCTTCCTCTTAATTGAGTTTAAGGTTTCATTAATTCTTTCAGACAACGCTCACAAAGGAATTCAGTTTTCTCAAGGATTTTGTCAAAAAGAATGTACATTCTTCCCACACTACACCACTTGTTTCCACCAAACAAAGTAACTCTTTGATCTCGAGTCAAATTCTCTATCTCATGTCGCAACTCCTAACTCATTTTGGGTTTTCTACCAATCATGTTGCTTTTATGGTCTTTATTCTTGACCGTACAGAACCACATCATTTTAAAGATGCCATTCTCTTCAAAAATGATGTGAGACTACACATGGGATGTGACCGAACTACCATCTGGTAAGGCACTAAGAGAAAATGGGTATACAATCTTAAATTAAAATCTGATGGTACTTCGGAATGACATAAAGCTAGGCTTATTACACTTGGTAATCAACAAGAAAAGGGAAAAAATATTTGCTCATATGGCCAAGTTGACAACTATACGGTATCTCCTTGGGGTTGAGGCTCCTAAAAACTGGGATGTTCATCAAACGGATGTGCACAACGCCCTTCTAGACGATGATTTAGACGAGGAAGTGTACATAAAACGTTTGCTAGGTTTTCGATCCTCTGATTCAAAGAAAGTTTGTAGAATGTGAAAGTGTTTTCATGGCTTATGTCAAGCCCCTCGATATTGGTTCTCAAAACTATCTCATGTGTTAGAACTCTAGGCTTCAAACAGAGCTATTAAGACTACTTGCTCTTCTTGTTGGTTACCGAGCCTACAATCCTTCATGTTGGCAACAATCTTGATGCAATTAATCAGTTCAAAGCTTTATTGGATGACCAATTCCACATGAAGGACTTAGGCAAACTTAAATACTTCCTTGGCATGATTTAGATGACTCGATGGTATTTATCTTTCAAAACGCAAATACGCTTGTGACATTATCGCATAAACTGGATTGCGCAACGCAAAACCCGTTAAAGTCTTATCTACTGTTTCACGAATACACAAAACACATCGAGGCATGTCATCAAATACAAGATGCAGTCCAAGATCGATTGATAAAAACGGAATACATTTCCACCAAAGAAAAGATTGCTAACATTTTCACAAAGGCATTGCTACACTATGGTCCAAATTGGTGTAGGTTCATATGGACTATCCACTTAAGAAGGGAGGGTATTAGAAACGCATGTGAATATTCTATTAGGATACGATTTAATTTAGTATAGCAATACTCTTTCTGTATAAATATTTATATGAATAAGCATAACATTATAAAATATGGGAAAAGGGCCAAAATCTTAATGAACTTTTACCGCAGTGCCGATTACTTAATAAACTTTTGAACCCGTCTTAAATCTCAATATGATGCTTAAAAATTTTAAAAAACTACATGAACTTTCTAATTGTGGCCAATTTCTACATTGACCGTTAATACCATCAGTCAACGATTAAGTCGACACGTGTACCCCAATTTAACCGACATGTGTATGGCCAGATTTTTAAAAAAAAACAAAAAAATTCATAAAATCAAAAAAAAACTTTTAAAAAATTGGAAAAATACAAAAAAATAAAAGAAAAAATTTAATTTTTTTTAAAATATATATATATATATATAATAAATAAAAAATCTAAAAATAAAAAAATTGATAAAGACTTACAAAAATAGAATAATTTTAAAAATAACATTAATTTTTAAATTCATAAATAAATTAAATACAAATCAATACAACGTAACTAACCAAGAAATAAACACAACATCTAACCAAAAAATATATCTAATTATAACCTAACTACAATCATAACTCATCCGCTTTGAAAAATCTTTAACTCTAAAGGTGCTCCTAACACTGGGTGCTTCAAGCAACTCATTTATATTACATGTTTCATCAACTCATTTATGTAGGTGTTTTATCAACTCATTTCTATGTCTTTTTCTTTTTAACTTCTTGAATGTCAATTATTAAAGTTTTAAACAAAATACTTAGTAAGACGTCAAATTTTTTATGATGAAACACCTACATAGATGAGTTGATGAAACATGTAATATAAATGAGTTGCTTGAAGCACCTAGTGTTGAAAGCACCTATAGTGTTGGAAACATCGATAATGTTTCATCAACTCATTTATGTAGGTGCACCTATTACCATGTAAAAAATATTTGGTTTTTTAAAGATTTCTAGGATTCGCAATGAATTTCGGAGTAGGTTCTTAGAGTTAAAGATTTTTCGAATTAGGTAAATTATGATTATAGCTGGGTTGAAATTAGATATATTTCTTGGTTAGTTATTGTGTCTATTTGTCGCTTAATTAGGTTGTAATGTGTTGTATTTAATTTATTTTTGAACTTTTTGAATTTTTTAAATTTTTTTATATTATTCTATTTTGTGACTTTTTCTTGATTTTTATTTTATTTTTTATTTTATTATATATATATATATTTATAAAAAAATGAAAAAAAATTCTTTGAAATTTTTTGTATTTTCCGATTTTTGTATTTTTTGTACTTTTTTGAATTATTTTTGCTTTTTCTAAAAAAAATTTTTTAAAACATTTCAGTCATACATGTATCGCTTAAATCGGCCGTACATGTGTCTACTTAACCGTTGACTGACGGTATTAACGGTCAATATAGAAATTAGCCACAATTGGAGAGGTCATTTACTTTATTTTTATTTTTTAAGCATCAAATTGAAAATTAAGATAGGTTCAAAAGTTCATTGAAAATTTGGCACTCGGATAAAAGTTTATTAAGATTTTGACTCTTTTCCCTATAAACTATAACCTTATAGTTTAGTTCACTGAACGTAACTTTTTCAATTTTATTAAACCTGTTATATAAGAGTATTTAATTTTACACCAATTTCACCATAGAAACATATATAGAATATAAATGGTAATAGCTGAAATATGCTCAATGTGGAATCTTGTAGAATTTTTATTATCTTTTATATGGAATCAAGTAGAATAGCTTAAATTTAAATAGTAACACCTGAATTCTGTTAAATAGAAAAACAGACTAACTTGCATAATAACTAAAATTCAAATGGTAATAGTAAAAATAATTACTTAATATTCTGAAAAGATAAAAAATAATTAATAAGATTTTATAAAAGCTAAATTATCATAATTTCTTTTGCTAATATATATATATATATATATATATATATATATATATTATCTCTCAAATTATTTGCATATAGATTCAATATATTAATTTAAAATATACCGATAACGCGAGTATAAACTTTGATCTATATATCAAAATTTCTCTTTAAATTCTTGGATTTGGAGACAAACTAGTTTTGATAGCTAAATCCACCATATAAGTATTGAACATATTTTCTCAAATCCAGAGTCATCTGAATTAAAATCTTTTAAAAGAAACCGGAATTTATTAAATAAAAAATTTCTAGATCTTGAAAAATCAAACTCAATCATGTACCAAATCAAAAATTAAATGGAAATCTGAATACCTAGATAGAGTTTGTATATCTAACATTAATTATTTATATCTAAAATTATTATTTTTAATTAATTAAATATTTTATCAATAATCAATTAAAATTGTATAATGGAAGAATTGTGAAATTTTGAAATTTCAAATTGGTTTTAACAGAAAGATGATATTTTATTAACTAAATTATAATAATTAAATTAAATTAAATTAAGAAAATGGACAATTGCCAAAATGTCCTTTAAAGAATGACATTTTCATCACTGCCTCTGTTTTTGGGACATTTTTAAAATATAACCGTTCTTACTAGAAAATAACTTAACTACCCTCCTCTTTTATGGTTCACAACGGATTTTCAGAATCCGATTTCCTTCTCTCTACTCTGCGATTTCAAGATCTCATCTTCCTTCTCTCCACTCTGCGATTTCAGTATTTAAGCAATGATATCATTCCTCAAAAGGTACAATTTTAGATTTTGAGAACTCTTCTTATTCTTCTTCATTTTGATTATTGTTTTCTGATTTTGATTCTTCTTTGATTTCGTTTATTCTTCTTCGATTTCTTCAATTTTTCAAGATTTGAGCTTAGTTTTTGTGATATTTCAGATTAGATTCTGAAATTTTTGAAATCTTAAGGACTTCAGAGATATGAATTATTTCAGGATTTTCCGATCTATGAGATTTGAGGTTTTCAAACTCAAAATTAAGTTTGTTGAAATCAGATTCAACGATTTCTCTTACACTTTGTCTATTATTTTCTCTACATCTAGTGTTTTGATGAACATGATGATATTTTATAAAAGCCTTATAATATTTGTTGAATGGGTTTTTCGAATTCACTTCTATCTTATGTTCAATTTTTCTGGTTGGTTGCTTCCTTGCTATCTCATTTATGTAAATATTTAGAAAAGAATTTTTAAAATCAAACACTGATTTATTTTCATAATTTATGAGATTGGGTTTGTGATTTGAGATTTATATGTTTCAATTTTGAGATTGATTTTGTTCAAATTTCAGAACATAAGGTTTGCTTTTAATCGAAAAATTCGTTGACGTTGATGCTATTCTGAAATTTATAAGGAATTTTTTTGAAAAAATATATAAGGTATTTTACGATTTTGGAGATTAAAAATTCTGAGATTGAATTTAATGAGTAAGACTTTTATCAATGGAATCAATATGTGATCAATTTAAGTGATTGATATATGAGAAGCTCAAATTTAATTTATAAGGTTGATTATAAATTCTTAAAAATATTTAGACTTCATTAAATTTATAAGTTTGTGATTTATAGACTCAAATGTTGGTTTATTTTCATGATTTTTGTGATTCGGTCTGTGATTTTGGAATTATATGTTTAAACTTTGAGATTGATTTTGGAAAAATTGAAGAATATAAGGTTTGGTTTTAGTTGACAAATTGGTTGATTTTGATGCTTTTATGAAATTTATAAGGTACTTATAAAAAATTATAAGGTATTTTATGATTTTAATATTAAAGATTCGGAAATTGAAGTTTATGAGTAAAGCTTTTATCAATAGAATCAATATGTGATCGATTTCTGTGACTGATATACGAAAAACTCAAATATTAATTTTCTAAGTTCGATTATAAACTCTTATAAAATATTAGACTTCATCAAATTTATAAGTTCATGATTTATAGACTCAAATGCTGATTTATTTTCATGATTTCTGTGATTCGGTATGTGATATGTGATTTATATGTTTTAACTTTAAGATTGACTTTGGACAAGTTTGAGAACATAAGGTTTGGTTTTAGTTGACAAATTGGTTGATTTTGATGCTTTTCTAAAATTTATAAGGTATTTATAAAGAAAAGTATAAGGTATTTTACGATTTTTGAGATTGAAGATTATGGGATTGAAGTTTATTAGTAATGCTTTTATCAATAGAATCCGTGATTGATTTCTGTGATTGATATATGAGAAGCTCAAATTTTAATTTTATAAGTTTGATTATAAATTCTTATAAAATTTTAGACTTCATCAAATTTATAAGTTTGTTTGATGCTATGGTTCAGGTTTTATGAATTTAATGTTTTTCTCTTCTTTTTGACCTAGCTAAAAATTGTTTATAAAAACTTTATAGATTGCAAATTTATAAGATCGATTATAAAATCTTATAAATACTGTGATATAATTTTGGTTTTTATTTGGTTGAACAGATGGAAAGCGATTCAGATGACACTATTATTATTAGTCTACCGAATAGAATATATAAACCTAGAGAAGAGACGGATAAGCTAGTCACTATTATTAATCATTCAAAAATTAGTCATGTCCCTTTAGTGGAAAATTTTATATATTTAGAAGAAAATTTTATAAGGAAGGTTATAAAAGAGTATAAAAATTAGAGAAGGCGGAAGACTATGTTTACTAGGTAGATCAAAACTTTATTCAGACTATATTTAACTCGTTTTTGAAATATAAGTTGAAGAAAATTTTGAAGAAAATATAGAAGAAAAAGAGGAAGAAATAGGGAAGAACAATGATATGGAGGTACAAAGAAACAAATGATATGGTTTTAGAATATTTTTTTTAAGTTCGCTTATAAAATTACTCATATTTTATTCCATCAGTTTGAATTGCAGCATGAAAAAGGAGAAACTGACTTTGAAATTCCAAGTTCTTTGAAGAATCAATTAGAGGAACAAATCCAAAAGAACATGACTACTATGGAGATGATGAACATACACATAACAAACATCAATACTCAAATGTTAGAACTGATGATATCTCTAATGCAGAAAAAGGAACCACTAATTACGAAGATGTTGACGTTGAAAATAATGCAGAAAAAACAAAGGTATTGTTTGTAAAATAGTATTTTAATAGCATTTCAAATATGATAGAAAATTAAATATCAGTCATATAAATTTTTGTAAGAGAAATCGCCAAATACAGATTTTAGGACTCCAAATTTCAACATTATGAGTTAAGTAGGTTCTGCAAAAGGATCTGAAAATGATGTGGTAAATATTATAATTATGCGATTATATTTGAATATCTATCTTATAAATCTTTGAGTATTTATACACTTTATAATTTTGGTAAAAAACAAGGGATCTCAAAAAATGTCTGAAAGTGAGACACATGGAGAAGACAAAAGCAATGAGTGAGCACAGAAATAATAGAATAAGACATGTGGAAAAGAAATTGCCATTGAATCATATGAAAAAGAAGCAGTATGTAAGACACATGGAAAAGGAACTGAGAATGAAAAAACTGAGCAAAAAAATGCAAACATAGAAATAAGAGTTGAAACAGATAGAAGGAATGTGGTTGAATCACATAAAATAAGAAATGCAAAAAGGCAGAGGGCAGCAAAGAATATTGAGATAATATATATATGAGATTCATTTTCATTTTGAAGAATCTTATTTTCTTAAACTTATATAATTTCTTTATAAAATATGCATAAGGAGAAGAATAACAAAAAGCCAAAACACACAGAAAATAGACATCCGCCGAGAAGAAGTCAAAGAGGACAAATTCCTTCAATACATACTCAACCTCCTTACAAAGCTGAGTAGAGAAAACATCTTATGCTTTTCCCATTTGCAAAAGCTGATTCAACAAGAGTTCAAACTTTAGAGAATTGGAAGAAAAACAAGAAGGATAAGTAAGTTTATAAGCTCATCTGTAAATTATATAAAATACAAGATGATTCTTATAAATTACAAACTTGAATGCAGGGAGATCACAGTTGTAGGGATGAACGTGGAGTCAAAATGATTTTCATTATTGCAAAATTCAAGGAAAATAATATTTGACACAATAAGGACGCATAAATTTATTTTTATTTATTTAATAAGTATGTTTATAAAATTTATATAACAATTGTTGTGCTTTTAACATGTGTTTTTATTTTATATTTTTCATAGCATATTGAAGCAGCTTTAGAATTATTAAGGACTCGTAAAGAATAGTATCCAATCTTGTTCTTGAAGAAAGGAATTTTACTTCTTGATGTATCTTTTTTGAAGACAATCGACAAATCATATATAGAGTTTTTGGACAACAAATAAGGGTATCAAATACCAGATGAGGGAGGTTCATTTGGGAGTAGATAAGAAGTTCTAGCACCATTGTGTCTGCAAAAAAACTATTGCTTGCCAATCATATTGATATAGAGAAGAGAAGGATATTAGTGCTAGATACATCAGAGGAATACTTGAAAGAGGAATTCATAAAGAAGTGCATTCATGCTTATTCAATGGTTGTACCATATATCATCAGCAATAACATGGATGAAGAGTTTAATGTTGAATCTTTTGACATTGATATTAATAGGAATTATCCCCAGGTAATTTTAATTTTATTTAGTATTTCAATGTTTATATGAAAATAGATATAAAATTAAACTTTTTTGTTAGATATCAGATTTCCAAAGTTGAAGATTCAGGGATATATATGCTAAACATTATGGAATGCTATTTAATGAGATTCACTGAATGCAGACATCTATCTTCATAAAGCATTGAAGATGTTAGGATAAAACTAGCATTAGATATCTTTACAGATTTGAAAATCTATTATGGTTAGATTCATTTCTGCATACTGGTTTGTTCTCTTAGATATCCTCTTTCTCAAGTTATGGGATTTATATGCTTCAAGTTTGAAGTCGATTTTGGTAAAATTTGAGAAGATAAGGTTTGAGATCGATTTTGGTATATATACGTGTGAAGTTTATATAATCCTTTTATTCAAATTATAAGTATGTGAGTTACTAACTACAGAATAGCGACTAAAGCAGATGTTCTATATGGATGCAGGTGAGTAGTACAAGAATAGTGTGACAATGAAGAATTGGATCTTGATGATGGAATGATTTAAATAGAAATGCTAGAATAGTTATATTTTGATTTAGAACTAAGGAATTTTAAGTATGTTTTAACTAGACAAAAGCTTTATGAGCATTATATAAACCAGTTATATGTTGTCTATATAGATGACTAATTAGCAATGGATGAAGAATGTAAGACACATGGAAAAATAAATTGATAGTGAGACTCTTGTTCAAATACATGGAAATAGTGAAAATGGTGAAGAAATTACAATAAAGGCGGAAGATAACATTTGAAGTAAAATTTTATACAATGATTCTATTGCTTTTATTTTATAGGTATAAAAACTAGAATGATCATATATAATACCACTTGTAAGTTAGTATTTTAAGTTGATTTTTTTTTTGAAATTTATAAGGGCCCTTATGAAAATCTTATAAATTTTATAAGCAATCCTATAAAACAAACCAAAAGAAAAAACTAATGAAAATGGAGAAGATGAACTCCAGTATCATTAGTCAACTAAAGAAAAAAAGTATTCTACTTATGAATTTACTTGAGTCTTAATTATTCTCCTTTTGATTTGTTTGTACATGTTGATTTTTTTAAATATATAAGGAATCTTATAAAAAAATTTAATTTTTATAAGAATCCTTATAAAAGATTATAAACAAACCAAAAAAGTAAATAATTCATTGATAGCTCAATATCTAACAGATTTATTAAACTATGGATCTAATATATGGATGGTTTATGATATATAATGTTCTTATTATTTCATCTAGTTTTTATGTATTCGATTTGATTTATATTTTCTTAGCCGATAGAGTGATCTAAATTTGAGATTTAGGATTTGGGTCGCCATCAAATCAATAGTTTGCGATTATTCTTCTCTAAGGTGTGATTGTTTTGAATCTCATCTCAAATTTTGCATAGAGATGGATGTTAATTCACAACTCATGAGTCTGCCTGACAATGTACTGGAAATCATAGTAATCAAAGTTGGAGAGGAAGGATTTAAGATGTCGGTGCCAATTATCGCGTCATGTAGACAAGGGAGAAAAATAGGCCAGCGTAACTCAATTTTGAGGTTCGCATGCATGAAAACAATTGAAGAAACTCTGGAGCTAATAATAAACAATAGATCACCATACAGAATACTGTTCAACAGATGTGTAAAAACATGGAACCCAAGGACCTGATATCTTGAAGGTTTAAGGATATTTGCCAGAGCAGGCTACATTGAAGAAGCTTGTGCACTAATGTTGGAGGATGATAAACCTGAGATGACGTTTGCGCTGGGAATGTTCCAAATTCTTACAGGGCAGTATGAAGACGGGATGGAAACAATGATGGATTTCTTAGTATATAGTGGGAGTTTGTTGATGGTAGAGACCATTGCAGAGAAGGTATTTGGAACAATACGAGAGGTAGGGGTTGAGAAAGTACGAAGTTATAAAAAAATATTGATATTTTCTGATGTGCTAAAATGTGTAGATGATGGATCCAACTGTGGGATGGGTAATCGATGCCTAGATTACTTCTTATGGTGGAGATCAATTCACTTACTCCTAATGTTCTGACAGAGAATGGTGGAATGATTATATAATCTAGTATGGTTTGGTTCCTTTATGCAGACATGATTTCTATCTTAATTATCATTTTATTCAAATTATAAGTATGTGAGTTAGTTTTTCTGATTACATGATAGCGACTAAACCAGTGGGTCGATACGGATGCATGTTAACAATACAAGTACCTACTAAAATTTGTTGAAAGGCTGATTTATTTTATGATTTCTGTGATTCAGTCTCTTATTTGGGATTTATATGTTTGAACTTTGAGATTGATTTTGGACAAATTTGAGAACACAAGGTTGTTTTAGTTGACAAATTGGTTAATTGTGATGCTTTTCTAAAATTTATAAGATATTTATAAAACCAAATTATAAGGTATTTTATGATTTTTGAGATTGAAGATTCTAAGATTGAAGTTTATGAGTAAGGATTTCATCAATTGAATCAATATATGATCGATTTCTGTGATTGATATATGAAAAGCTCAAATTTTAATTTCATAAGTTTAATTATAAATTCTTATAAACTTTCAGATTTCATCGAATGTATAAGTTTGTTTGATTCTATGATTTATGTTTTATGAATGTAGTAATGTTTTATTCTTCTTCTTGACCTAGCTGTAGTTTGATTTTACGGTTCTATATTCCTTTGATCTTTTTTATTTTAGAGTCGTGAATCTTTTTGGTGTTTTGGCTGATAGCTAAATGGTTTATTACATATTATTATCTTTTAGGTGTTGTACAAATTGCTGCTTTAAAAAAGTTTGTTTATTATAGAATGCAGAGTGGTTTGTTCTCTTAATTATTCTTTTATTAAAGTTATAAGTATGTGAGTTAATGTTGCTGATTACAAGATAGCGACTAAAATAATGTGTGTATATGCAGGTGAGTAGTACAAGAATAGTTTGGCAATGAAGGATTGGATCTTGATGATGGAATGATCTTAATAGATATGCTAGAATAGTTCTGTTTTGTTTTGGAACTAAGGAAATATAAGTATGTTTTAACTAGTTAAAGCATTATACATTTTATATAAACCAGTTATATGTTGTCTTATAGATGACTAATTACCAATGAGATGGAGAATGTAAGACAAGTGGAAAAGGAGATTGGTAATGAGAAACTTGTACAAACACATGGAAACAGTGAAAATGGTGAAGAAAATACACTAAAGACTGAAGAAAACATTTGAGGTAATAATTATAAGTCTTTTTAAAAATTTTATAAATCTTTATAAATATCTTATATGTTTTATAAGAAACCTTATAAAACAAATCAAAAGAAAAAATTAATGAAATTGGATAAGATGAACTCCAGAATCTTTACTCAACTATAAAAGTATGCTACTTAAGGATTTACATGAGTCTTAAATTGTCTCATTTTGGTTTCTTTTTGCAAGTTGATTTTTATAAGGACTCTTATAGATATCTTACAAGTTTTATAAGAAACCTTAAAAACTATGTAGGAGGAAGAAGAATATTGTAATATATAGAAAAGGACATGACATTACATAAAAGCTGCTCCTTCTGGCTCATTATTTTACAAATTACACTAAGATAAAATACATATTAGATAAAATGCTAAAAATGATAATCAATCAATAGAATGTTAAAACCATCTTTTAGTGTTCAAAAACACATTAATGTAGAAAGTAGCTTGAATACACCTATATATCTTAAAAAACACAAGCAATAGATTTATAAGATGGTTTTTAAAGTCTTATAAATACATATGTTTAATGGTTAACAAGCTTCTTAAATTTTGGAAAAAAAACAAGCATCTTAAATTTTAAAGACATGTTAGAGAAAGACACAAAAAATGCTTACAGGAGGAAACTGTTACAAACTAATAATTTTACTTATGTAGATGTTAAAAGATTTATAAGATGCTTTACAAAGTCATATAGAAACTTACAAATTTTGTTCTCAAAAGGTTATAAGATGGTTTGTAAAGACTTACAAAAATTAAAGTTGTAAATTTCTCATTAGATATTTATAAGCCTACTTATAAATTTATTATATGACTTATAAATGTTGTACTTGTTACAACACCTTATGAGGAACTCAAAACAAATAAAAAATACATATGAATTATCATAATAATTACAAAGTACAAGAAGTATTAGGTTTACATATTGTGGAAACAGCAAAATGCAGTTCTAACTTCCCTATCCCATAAACAATTATGACATGCTAAACATGAAGACATATCATTATTTGCACCAAATAAATGACTCACATTATCGAAATGAAAAAATTTATTTGTTTCTCCATTACAACCACACTTCTTTTTGACATAAAGCTTCATTATCTCTCTTTGAATACGAAACATTTTTTCACTGAGGTTTCCGTGGATTCGGTTACTGTAATTGTAAAGTTCTGAAATTGACAAGTTAAAAAATAAGTCTAGTAGTTTATTTAATATATTTTATAAGCTACCTTATAAATCTTCATATGGTCCAATAAAAATTCATACCTGCAACTGTTTCAGACATTAAAGGCTTGAGAAATCTTTTCAATTCAGTATAACCTTTTTGTTTCTCTTCCTCACCAAAGCATATGAGAATCAACCCGTAAAGATATTGTGCATCACAAACCTTAGCCAAAGATGCGTCATGAAACAATTTGAGTCCCTCATTTTTGTTGTTCTCAAATTTTTTATTATAAATTGCAGTCCAATACAAAATTTCTGGATTTCCTGCTTTGCACAGTCTATTTGCTTGTTGATAGAATTTCTCTGTTTCTTCCACATACGGATTGAAAGCAAGCTATGCAAGTCAAGCTTGATATAGGATTTTATCATTATCGCATATTTTCTTTAACTTCTTGTTAGTTCTTTGAAGGTTTAGTAGGGTAGTGATAGAAAAAGTAGCACATAAACATGCTATAGCAGACAGGAGATCTTCTGACAATGTGAATAATAAAGATTGTTTCTGTGATGGAGATCTTTTAGGGGCCATGATTAAAAAAATGAAGAAGAAAAAAATTATGTTGATGGTATTGATATCTTTGGTAAGGGTTGATATTTAAATAAAAAATGTTGAAATAGTCGAAATCACATTATTGCTATTTGAAACTTTTTAGTTTGAGTCATAGAACTTAATATATTCTTAATAACTTATCATATAATCAATATATCTAATCGATGTATCCCACTAAGTCACTAAGTCACTATACTTCTATAACTGCTAATAACTTCTCATATATACTTAATAACTTCTTAGTGTTAACATACTAAGTCACTACACTTCTATTTGGTTTTAATATACTAAGTCACTACACTTCATTCAGTTTTAACCAAGTCACCAAGTAACCAACTAAATATATTTACTTCTTAACACTGATTTGTTTATAAATTTTAATAAGAAATCTTGTGAAATTGTGTATAACCAAAACAAAATATTAGAGACATAAAATATCTAAATTTGGTTTTTAATTGGTGTTCAAAAATCTTTATAAACTTCCTTATAAAACTGTATGTGTTTTTATAAATTTCTATAAGGAACCTTATAAACTTGTATAAAACCAGAAGAAAAATACTAAAATGGCAAAGAATAAAATGATTTACACCATATACGTAGTTTTTATAAGCCTACTTATAAATTTATAAGATAACTTATAAAAATTATACTCGTTACAACACCGCATAAAGTTTGATGACTATTTCAAAAAACTCAAATTAGGAAAGATTCATATAAAAAGGTTGGGAAAAGACATAGGAAAAACACATAGAGACATATAAAAAACAAAAATAGGAGCTACACAACTTGATTTGCTGTGTCCAACCTAACAACACCTTCCAGAGCTTATAGAAGATTATAAACAAACCAAAATATAGATAATTAATGGATAGCTCAATATATTATGGATCTATTAAACTATGGATCTAATTTATGCATGGTTTACGATATATAAAGTTTAGAGAAATTTTAAGGTGATTAATTTCATGGCTATTTTATTAAGATCCTTATAAGCAGCCTTATAAAACAAATCAAAAGAAAAAATTTATAAGGACTCTTATAAATATTCTAAATGTTTTATAACAAACCTTATAAAAGATTATAAACAAACCAAAAAAGTAGATAATTCATTAATTTTAAGATGACTTTATGAAGAACATTTTTTGTGACTTACATTAACTGACACACGCTAATGCAAAAGTAAAAGAAAAAACTCATTGGTGAAAAAGCTTTTTTCCTAAAATTTCAGTATCTTTTCTTTTACTTATTCTCCATCTTCTATTTTCATGTTCTTACTCTATTTTTCTTTACTACATTTCTCACAAAAGAGAAAGAAAGGGGGTTTCAAATTTTTACTTCGCTCTTCTTCAATCAACAATTTCAAAGTAATTCGGACTGTGATTTAGGTTTTTACTTGTTTACAATTTTTTCTGTTTTTCTTTTCCATAAATGTATTTGCTAATTATTTATTTTCTCCATTTTTGGGTTTTTCTCTTTATTATCTTTTCATCTTCTTCAAACGACGATTAAATCGAACTAGAGTTCTTACTTTTTCATTTAGTGTTTCTGGATTAGTTTTGATTTATATTCTCTTATTCATTACAGTGATTTGAGATTGAGATTTGGGATTTGGGTTCGTCATCAAATCTATAGATGGTTATTCTTCTTCTCTAAGGTGACTTTTTTGAATCTCATCTCCAATTTTGTGTTTAATTACTTCATGCAACAGTCTATATCTCTTTGATATTCAAATGAATTGGTTCTGTGATTTAGGGTTGGTTCTCTAATCTCTCCGCTCGTGTTCTTTGCTTATCATCAAAAACCTTAACTTTGCATAGACCCAAGTTGCATGGATATATATTTGAAATCGATTTGTTACTGAAGTTTATAAGGTTTTAAAAAAAAAATTATATGGTGTTTATAAAAACTTTATACAGTGTTTATAAGGTGTTTAAAAAAGTTATAATGTATTTATGTGATTGTTGATAGATTTATGTGATTGTTGATAATGTATTATAAATTTATAATGTATTGAGAAGATTGTTGATAAGTAAACACTAATCTAAAAAATGGATTTATGTGATTGAACTTGTTTTTGCTTTGTATAGATATGACAAGTACTGAAAGAATATCCCTGCCAGAAAAGATAATTGAACCTGGTACTGAGCCAACAAGATTTGACATAATTAACAAGCATTACTCTGAAAATGCAGTGATTTTTGTTAAAGAAATTCTCAGTAAGATGAGCTTTGAGAAACTGAAGAATTTGTTTGTGGGACCACACATTGAAGTCCTAAGCAAACAGAATATAAATTTCTCGGTGAAATTGGTACATTATCTTCTTCTCAGAAGGATTGAAGTTCAAAACAATAATGAATTGTGGTTCTGTTTCGGAGATCAACCGATGAGGTTCTCCAAAAGTGATTTTAGTCTAGTCATTGGATTGCCTTTAGTTGGTATTCAGCCAAATAACAACCAAGGAAATGCTAGATGAATTGGGATATGATCAGATTACAAGATATAAAAGATATGTTATAAAAAGATAGTCAGCTCACTCAGAATCAGTAGGTTCTTTTAGGAGGATTGATTATTGTTGAAGGAGTCTTGATATCAAGAAATTCAAGTACACTTATTCCAAAATTGAACTTGGAGAGAGCTCTATATTTCGATACTTTTTGATGTTATCCATGAGGCAAGATAGCTTATACAGCTTTGCTAGCAAGTGTTAAAAAGCTCAAAGAAAACAAGTTGAGGAAAATACAATATGGGTTTTCGGGATTTGCATTAGCAATACATTTATGGGGTTTAATTTCTGTGAAAGAAATGAGAAAGAAATTCGGAGAAAGAGATGAAGATCAAGAAGGCCCACTATGTCTGCAATGGATTTCAGCAAAAACTCTAACACTTGAAGAAATAGCAAGTTTTGAAAAAAAAATTACTAAACCTGTTTTATATCATTTCATAAAGAAATATATAAAAAATTGTAAAATAATATAAAACTAGTTTTTCTTTACACAGTTTCAGGTAATTCCAATTATTGGATATCCTATCCAAGATAGTGAGGAGATGGCACCAGTAATCAAGCTACTATTGGACGGTGTTAAGCTTCAGCAAAAAAAATTAGATACAGGGATGGGTGAAAAATGGAAGAGATATTAATGAAGATCAAATGATTTCATCCAAGAAAATAGATCAGATTCTCAAGATATCAAAGAAAATAATGGAGAGACTAGATAGAATTGAGTATCATATGGAAAATAAATGAATGAGAAGATCAAGAAAAAGAACAGCCACGCTTTCAGGTACAGTGATCTATAATTTTATAAGCTTAACTTAATGAATTTTGAATAAACTTTTTGAAAAGCTTATCTTAAATAATATGTCGTTAGGCTGAAGATGGAGATCAAACAAAAGAAGAACATAATGGTGAAGATGAAATGAATGCATTCAAAAAGATCAATCATATTTACAAGATAACAAAGCAAATAAACAAGATGATAGTTGGGGTAGAGAACCGTTTAGGAATAAGAGTTGAAGAACAAGATAATATGGTATGAATATAATGGGTAAATGAATATTTTGATATGCTTTTACATAAACTTTACTCTTGATCTTATCTTAAATTATGTATTTAAACTCTCAGGATGATGAAGCACAACTTGAAAGAAGACATGAGGAGCATCCAACCTTTCAGGTATTATGTATTTATTGATTTGTAAGATTCATAAGCAAGCTTACAAATGCGAATTAAAATGGGAAAACACAAAGATTTTTGATCAAAAGATTTTTGAAAATGGTAAACATATATATTAGACTGAAGAAGAAGAGCAAGAAAAAGAAGAAGAAGAGCAGCACAACTTTCAGGTATATGAATTTATCAATTTTATAAGGTTTTATAAAGTAAGTTATAAAATCTATTAAAAAAGTGGAAACTTTAAAATTGACTTGGTTGTTCATGTCTTTTTCTTATTTCTGTTTATAATGCTTTTTTCTTTACAAAATCAATTAGGATGATGAAGCACAACCTGAAAGAAGAGATGAGGAGCATCCAAACTCTCATGTATTATGTATTTATTGATTATAAGATTTTATAAGCAAGTTTATAAATGTGAATTAAAATGGGAAACCACATAGATTTTTGATCAAAAGATTTTTGAAATGTTAAACATATATATTAGCCTCAAGAAGAAGAGCAAGAAAAAGAAGAAGAAGAGTATCAACACTTTTAGGTATATGAGTTTATCAATTTTATAAGGTTTTATAAAATAAGATAAAATCAATAAAAAAGTGGAAACTTTAAAATTAGATGATAAAGAGGTAAAATTGTCGATGCTAGGGTTGTGAGGAGAAGGAAAAAATGATGATAAAGAAGTATAACTTTTCTTATTAAATAGTTTAATACTTAAATTTTGTTTTAGAGTCTTATAATGTTAGTTATGTTAAGCGAAAGAAAGAGATAAAAAAAGGGAATAGAAGCAAACAATGAACCACAAGAAATGGAAGAAGACAAAGAAGCAGTTGAGCAAAAGAGACTGGAAGAAGCAGCTGAGCAAAAGAGATTGGAAGAAGCAGCTGAGCAAAAGAGATTGGAGGAAGCAGCTGAGAAAAAGAGGTTGGAAGAAACAGTTGAGCAAAAGATATTGGAGGAAGCAGCTGAGCAAAAGATATTGGAAAAAGCAGCTGAGCAAAAAAGATTGGAAAAAGCAGCTGAGCAAAAGAGATTGGAGGACGTAGATGAGCAAAAGAGATTGGAGGTAAATGGATCTAAAAAATAGTTGATATATGATTTAATATTGATTCTTATATAACATGAAAGTATGGTATCAAACATATTACAGGCTGAAATATAAGACTAAGTTTGAAGTGTGGCATTTTTATGCTGGCTGCAAAATAGTAGACTTATTGAGCACAATGCAAGATCTAAGTAAACAATTTAAGTAGAATACATGAACAATCTATGTTTTACTTTATTATTATGACTAAATGTTATATTATAGGTTCTTTGGCCCAATAATAAATGGGAAAAAGCTGGGACTAAGATATTGCACGAAATGATAACATTACTAAGTACTACAGGGAAGCAGTGCTGGTGGTTCACCCAGACAAGGTGCCAAATAAAGCGTATGTAATACCAACTGAAACTATTTTTAAAGAACTTAATGTAATTCATATTATTCCCTTGTTTTTTGTCGAAATTCTTCTCTTATTTTAAGACTCAAATACTTTTTGAGTATGTAATAATGAAATTAAAAACCATGTTATATGCAGAAAAAATATAACAATTATTTGAAACACAGAAAGGTATTGAACTTATTTGGAAGAAATACGAGGAAGCAGCGGACAATCTTCTTCTAGTTTTTTCGTTTTTTGTTCAGAAGATACGTATGTTGAATATTAAGATATTTATAAGATGGTTTATAAATTCTTATAAAAATATATGTTTGATAGTTAACAAGCCTCTTAAAAAAATTTACAAATTTTACTTATGTGGATGTTAAAAGATTTATAAGGTGATTCATAGAGTCGTATATAAACTTACAAAATTTGTTCTCAGAAAGTTATAAGATGTTTTATAAAGACATGAAAATTATGCTTGTAAATTTCCCATTAGAGATTTATAAGCCTACTTATAAATTTAGAAGATGACGTGTAGAAATTATAATTGTTACAACATCTAATAAAGTCTTTCATAAAGATTTATAAGTCTACTTATAAAATCTGATAACAATCTCAAAAACTTAGGAAAGACACCTATAGACAGAAAAAAAGATAATTCATAGAGTCGTATATAAACTTACAAAATTTGTTCTCAGAAAGGTTTAGAAATGATTTGTAAAGATATGAAAATTATGCATGTAAATTTCTCTTAAGAAATTTATAAGTCTACTTATAAATTTATAAGATGACGTATAAAAATTATAATTGTTACAATGCCTTATAAAGTCTCTCATAAAGATTTAGAAGTCTAGTTATAAAATCTGATAACAATATCAAAAACTTAGGAAGGGCACCTAAAGACAGAGAAAAAAGATGATTTATAGAGTCTTATATAAACTTAGAAAATTTGTTCTCAAGAGGTTTATAAGAACGATTTATAAAGACATAAAAATTATGCTTGAAAATTTCTCATTAGAGATTTATAAGCCTACTTATAAATTATAAAATGACATATAAAAATTGTAATTGTTACAACGCCTTATAAAGTCTTTCATAAAGATTTATAAGTCTACTTATAAAATCTGATAACAATATCAAAAACTTAGGAAAGATACCAACAGATAGAAAAACAAGATGATTCATAGAGTCTTATATAAACTTACAAAATTTGTTCTCAGGAGGATTATAAGATGATTTATAAAGACATGAAAATTATGTTTGAAAATTTCTCATTAGTGATTTATAAGCCTACTTATAAATCTATAAGATGACATATAATAATTATAATTGTTACAACGACTTATAAAGTCTTTCATAAAGATTTATAAGTCTACTTATAAAATCTGATGACAATCTCAAAAACTCACGAAAGACACCTACAAACAGAAAAAAAACTAGATAGGAGTTACACAATTTAATTTGTTATTTCCAACCTAACCACACCTTCCACATTTATAAGATCTTGACTCCCCTAACTCCCAAGTAGAAAGAATTCTTTTTTTCTAGGGTCTGCCACAAGGAATGCGAGTAGGTGGTGGAAGACCTACAAATGAATTAATCTCTGGTGGAATATCCCAAGAAGCAATATCACCAACAAGATGAATAGACTTTGAATAGCCAAATGTCCACTTGGAAAAAATCAGAAAACTTAAAAATGCATATTTACAAATACTTCAAAAAACACAAACATAGACAAGAATAAAATAAATTAATTATTAACACTACAAACCTTTAATTGGTGTAAAGATCATCTACATAATTATTTTCATTGAGATTAACATGTTTGCAAGCAGCAATATCATGTGAACAGGGGAATTTATCTATGAGGAAAACATGACACATACACTGCCTTGAACCCAGACTCTTTCAACATTGAACAGAGATTCAGCAAGATTGGAGGTCATAATATTGAACCTATTAGCAAGTGAATAAGCACGTGACCGTTTTGTAATATCAGCTTGCACTAAATATTCTGCAGGTTTTGGATCAGCTTCTAAAATGTCTTTGAAGAGACTATCAAACTATTGGGTCGTATAAGTTTCCTTACCACTGGGATAAGTAGGAAACTTCTGAACCGCGTCTCTATATTTTTTTGGTAATGGAAATTACAAAAACCATGATGAGCTTCCGGATAGTTTTTAGACAATGCATTTGCAATGGAAGAAGCACGGTCAGACACGAAAACCAAATCTCTAGCGTCAGGAATGAATGACAGTAAACATCTCAAAAACCAATCCTAAGATGAATCATTGTCTGAATCCACAACGGTAAATACAATTGGAAATAGTTGGAAATTACCATCTTGGGCTGAAGCACCAAGCAAAGTTCCTTCGTGCTTTGACATTAGAAAGGACCCATCAATACAAAGAACTTTTCTCATCAATCTGAATCCACTAATGGATGCACCAAATGCCAAAAATGCATATATGAACTTGTTATCACGATCAACTTCAATGAAACTAACTGACCCATGATTACTGAGTTTTAGCATATGAAACCATTTAGGTGAAACATCATAGCTATCTGAAGGCGAACCCCTAGCAATTTCAGCTGCATATTCTGAAGCTTTCCAGGACTTCCAATATGTAACGGTAATACCATGGAAGACCTAAACTTTTCTATCAATTGCTTAGGTTTAAGTGGAACCTTCCCTCCTTCAAAGTGATTACTAACCATATGACCTAATGTTTTTGCACTAGCTTGACGATGATTAGGATTTCTTAGCGATGAATCACACGTATGTTCACCCACATAAGTCCGAATAACAAAAGAACTAGAGCCATCAGAATTGGTAGCACGCAACATTCATAAACAGTTCTTGTCTAGGCATGTATAACATATTCCTGCAAGTCTGATTTTTGAGTTCGAAACTCAAAGTCGTTCTTCATAGAAAAAACCTTCAAATCTTTTATCAACACATTCTTATCTCTAAATACCATTCCTGGGTGTAGAGAGTCAATATGGTCAACAAAATGCACTTGAATAATCTGATGTATCACAATCAGAAGCTAAAACTCTAGATATTGGCTTTTTTCCACCAGTATTAGTGTATGATGATGTCGCAAATGTTAATGGATTATTGATATATGAAGTTGATGCAACCTACATTACAAAAGTTTATAAACTAACTTATAAAATAATATAAATATGAATTACATAAATGATAATACCTCTTGAACATCATTATCTATCAAGACAGCAGCAATTAGAATGTTGGAACAAGAAACAATAATTCTACTATTAATTCCACAAACCTTTGGCACCGAACTAGTTTGTCCCTATCAAATTAATAAAACAAAGAGTAATTTAGTAAACACAAAGGTAAAGGAACAGAAGAAAAGTCAACCAATTTTGCAATCCAATGGTTTTAAATAATCATATTCAACAATAACTTAACAGACACAAATTATTCAACTAAAAATACCTCAGAAACTTTCACGCATAGTTGAATAACTCTGTCGCTCTCCAAAACCTTATTAATAAAAGTTTTGACTTTTCTATCATTCCGAATAAAAAGTGTAGGAAGCTCTTTTGTTGCAGAGAATAGATTAGGAGGCAGACAATAATTAAGTTTGACACTAGTTAAAGCAGATTCGAGTCCGAAATCTTCTAAAATGATAGATATTAGATTGCAGAAACTTATATCTTCATGAACTACAGAAAGAGAAGCTCCTTTAACATTTTCAAATTCAAACTCCCAATTAGTGGAGTTTATAAAATTCCTCAAATCAGACATACAGTAAATCTCAATCATTATAACCTGAAAAAAAAATGTAAAATTTATCAAGAAACAAGGATAGGAAAATAATAAAAATTTTGGATTTGAAAAACCAATATGAGGAAAGGATAAAAGTGACAATCAAATAGCAAAAAAAAAAAACTAAACAAAATAGAGATTACTGAAAATGAATTCGAAAGCTCTAAAAGAAAGAAGTAGAGTGTCGAAACAGACTAATAGGGAAAAAAGAAGGGAAATTATAATTATGGTTGTAAAAGTAATTTTAAAAGCATATATAAGATAGCTTATAAAAACGTACCTACAAACATTTATAAGATAGCTTATAAAAACTACCTACAAACATTTTACGTAGTTTTCTACAAGAGAACTTATATAACCTTATAAAGAAATATAACATAGATATATTGGAACAAAAACAACAGTTAAAAAGAGAAAGCCAAAAATATTTATAAGGCTTTATAAGCAAACTTATAAAAATCTAAGAAACATAAAAAACACGAAGAAAACGAAGAATACGTAAAATGAAATCCTCTGAATCGCAATAGAAAACAAATGAATCACCATCCAAATCAGGTAATAGATTTTAGAAATAAGAGATCGAGTAATCAAATAGCTAAAATTGCAAACCTAAACCTAGCAATCGCAGATCTGAAATTCAAAGTAGCAAACCTGAAAAGCTCAGATCCGAAAACAAAAATCACAGAGATTTCTTTTTATTTTGATGATACTTTAATCGCAAATTGTTGGATTTGGAAGGTAAATTGAATCCAAAAGTGAATCGAAGAATCGATAAATCTAAAATGACTGAATCAGAAATCAACACATAAGTGAAGGTAGGGTAAAAATCGAATTACGAAAATTAGAAGGGCATATTTTGAAAACCTAATTTACAGAGATATTTTTGAAAAAAGATACACTGAACAGGGCAATACTCAAAATTTCTCAAAAAAAAACTAGGACGAATAATGTAACGTATATGGCAATTTTCGACATTCTCAACGGTGTTTTCCGGCGAGGACTTTCTTCCTATCTTAATACATTTTCCCATAAAATTTAATGCAATTTACTGAAGGTGTTGTTGAGTTTTAAGGATTTGAAGGTGATTTTTATTCTCGATCTAAAAGGGTTCAAAGATTCGATGTTAGATGCTCTGGATCCAGATCTGATGATCGATTCTTTTGTCAATTAGTGCTGAGATTGTCTCGTCAATTAGTGCTTTCATCAATTAAGGTACCGCTTATTATTATCTAGGTTTGGTTTTCGATTAAATTTTGGGTCCGATCAAATCCCGTTAATTTTGACCATCAGATTTCAAAAGGGAGATATTGTTGGGGGTTTTCACTCAGAAAATTAGAGGATCAACATTTTATTAAAATCGAATTCTTCGAAGTTTCATTCCGAGATTTGGTTATCCTAATTTAACTTGGTTTTCATGGAATCGATTTCTAATTTCATGTTCATTGATTCTGCGACGATTTGGTTCATTTATTCTATTTCAAGGTTGTAACTGTATATACCATATAGGAAAAGCCCAATAAAACATAGGCACAAAATGGTAACCCCACCAATATTCTCATGGCCCAAATTAACAAAATTTGCAGTCCAGCCTAGTAAGCTTTCCTAGACACCCAAAATCGGCCCATAAAAAGATAGGCCCAGCGAACAGGTTCACTCTAGCAAAGACACCTGTCTAGCTATGCACACCGACACATGTCATCAAAGATCAACACCTGTCGTCCGCATGATAGCATAAGCATAAGGCATGTGTGCTACAAAGGTGACATCTGGATTTCAATAAAAAAAGGGCTAATATCAAACACCTATTAAAAGGGAAGATAGAAGCAAGAAAGAGGGAAACAGAGGAAGGCAGAAGAACACCCGAAGACTCTCGAAGAACGCTTAAATAAGATGAAGAACACAGAAGGAATTTGAAGATTATGAAGAATAATTAAATACTTTGAAGAACGTTTGAAGACTACAGTTAAACAATCAAAGACTTGGAAGAACATTTAATATTACAATTGAACATTCAAGAACGTGAAAGCAAAGTGACGAACATAAATAACCAAATCAAAATAACAAGCACCACCGATTACAATTATAGATCTCATAACAAGCATTCTCAACCTATCCACCTAAGAATTCATCCTTAACAATCGAACACGTGTCAAACAAAACTTGTTATGCTAAAAACTGTACAAACAATTGATGTCGTCTGTGAGGACGAGAATTCTCTAGCGCAAGAGATCATAATGACAATCAAAGCGATTATCAAGGAAATGGAGAATAAACCAATCCAGCAAGATGGAGAGAATAATGACGAACAGACACTGTTAGAAGGAACAATCTTGCATGTCGAACATGAGAACGTCTGGATTCAATAGTTGGAGCCTGATAACAATCAGATATTGCCACCTATACAATCTGACGAACCTTTAGATGTACCACAACTACTCCAAATCATCTTGAGAAAACAGAAGAAATAAACCGAAGTACAACTGAAAAAGTTGGAAGAATTTCATCAAAAAATGATAGCTTCTGAAGAAACACATGCTCGGATGAACTCGGCAAGCGACGAACATAACGCTCATCAAAGGGATCGACTAGAGAAATATCCAAGCATTGGCCCTCTTCAAAGTCAGTAGTTAACCGATGCACAAGGAAGACAAACGTCGAATACACAATTTGAACAACCCAAAACCCGGAGTGCCATGTGTTACAACTTAACCTGACTCAACATCCACCCCATATATTGGATCAACAAGAAAGTTAAGTCGTTGCAATCAGAGCGATGAAAGAAGAAATCGAAAGGATGGCTTTGCGACTCCACTATGCCACAAGCTCAACCTCGGAGATCGATCCAATGCTGACCAAAGCACAAAATAAAACTTCCAGTAAAAGACTATCAGGCATAATGGTCTAGCATAGCGTCAGAAAAATGTGCCCTACGTAGATGGGAAAGCAGATCTGAACAGATTCCACACCGATTTTGCGATAGCCATGGGAAGAGCTCAGTATGCACCTGAAGAATATGACGCCGGATACTGTCAAATGTTTGTGGAAAGTTTAACCGTAGACGCATTGATATGGTTCCCAAGCTAGAACCATATTCCATTGATAGTTTTGAGAAACTATCCAAAGCATTTTTCATACATTATTCAATGTATATTCAAAAGAAAAAAACAAGTGCAGATTTATATTTGATTTTTCAAGGGGCTGGAGAAACATTACGCTCGTATCTAGAACAATTTAAGGAAATAGTTTCACAAGTAACAGTGTCAGATGATGTAGCAATCCCCGCACTCCATAACAGACTTTGTGAAAGTTAGAGCCTAAAAGATGATCTACACATCAACATGCCTAGATCGCTGAAAGACGTTGTACATCGCGCTACGAGATTTACCGAAGTAGAAGATTGTAAGGCCCACCTCATTACACACTAGAACACTAGAAGTCTCCACCTCATAACAGAACACAAAACCCATGAGCCTTGTCAGCAGACTCATAAAAGTTATAAAGGAAAAAAGACAAATGCATTTTACGTCAATTCGCCTCAATATAACTTAGCTACGAAAGTTTGAGTCTACAATGGAACAAAAGTACTCAAAAAAATACACTCGACAAACAAGCATATTGTGAATTCAACAAAAGGTTGGGACACGCAACGTCACAATGCACACATCTACAGGAACTGCTCCTCGAAAAATACTGAAAGGAAAATCAGAAAAAAGAAGCCCACAAAATAAGTTATGAAAAAGAAGAACAAAGAAGCAACATGCCAAGTAAAGAAGACGGCAATCGCACAAAGAAGGAACTTAATAATGCACCACGTACTAGCGGAAGGAATCCTATAACACCTGAAAAACAAACACTAGAGGATGATAAAGACAAACTCCTGTCACCAAGAAAACGAGTAAACATGTTAATGGGGGCGATTAATCACATGTAAAGAATCTGTGCGAGCGATCAAGATGCAAAAACGAAAAGCAGAAGTAGTATGGATGCACCACAGCCAACCTAACGAAAACAAACGGATCAAGTGCACACTAACGCATGACATATGTTTCATAAAAGAAGATATGATAGGTGTCACCACACCACACAATGAACCCCTCATGATTGAACTAAGGATCTCTAACTATGAAGTACCACGAGTATTAATCAACACCAAGAGCTCGGTAGACTTAATCTTTAAGGAGACATTAGAACGTATGGACCTTAAATGTATCAAAGTAAAGCAGTCGATGCACCCATTGACAAGATTTGATGGAGACACAACAATGACTCTTGGAACAGTGAAACTACCCATCTTCCTTTTAGGAACTACGAGTTGGGTAAAATTCCTTGTTATAGATAAACCTACAATCTACAACGCAATATGAGGAACTCCGTAGATATACACAAGGAACGCAGTGCCATCAACGTACCACCAATTCTTAAAATTCCTAACCAATGGCGGGACATACACTGTTCGAGGGAATCAAAAAATGGCTAGGACATATTTCATGGTAGAGCATAAATTAAGGAACAAGGGAAGCACTTACATGATTACGAATGTAAAAGAAAAGCAATAGAATCTCAATAGCATAAAAGGGAGCATCGAATACGTCAACTCCAACCATCTGATACATCAAGATGTGTTGATATAAGTTCAGAACTCCAAACAGAAGTCAAGACCAGCTTCTAAGATTCTTGTGACCAAACTTCACAACCTTCGCCTAGACAAATGCTGATATGCCAAGAATAAGTACGGATATGATTAGTCACGAATTAAATCCAGCCTTTAAACCAGTTAAGCTGAAAAGAAGGAAACTGGGACCCGAACGCACACGCGCCGTGAGTGAGGAGGTTTATCAACTCATCAAGGCAGGATCAATTGTTGAAGTATGAAGTATCCTGAATGGCTATCCAACCCAGTCGTGTTATATACCTCAATATTACAGGTTTTAAGCTCATTAACATGCCTACTTTTAGAGTTTTTGTATGTGTTTTAAGTCACATTCAGGTACAAAACATAGGAACTTGGATTATTGGCATTGGAGTCTCGTTTGGATGGTTTTGGAGCATTACTTGAAGTTCCACGGATAAAACCTATGATCAATTGATCAACACCTTCATCGATCGATCAACACCTTGATCGATTGATCAAGCTTGCTTGCCAGATCATTGTTTAACAGCACGATCGACCTGCTCAGATGTAAGATCGATCATACAAGTTAGTGATCGATCGATCAACAAGCATCCGAAGCAAATACCTAATTTTCCTTTTTTGTACCAAGATCTCAGGACATATAAATACTTCTATTTGCTGTTTCTTTTACATATCGTTCATTATTCACAGAGAACTTTGAGAGTTGTTCAGTAAGATAGAGAGAGAAAGAGAGAGAGAGAGAGAATTAAACATTGAGAAGAATCTCTAAACTCCCTTTTTATATTTTTTGCAATTAAAGTTTACTTTCATCATATATTTTGTTTCAATCTCAATTATGTCTGAGTACTTCACCAATCAGGTTTAGGGTTTCTAGGGATTTAGGAATCAATGATTAGGGACAAATAAAATCAAATCTAATAAGAGTATTCTCCATTTAATTCTTGTGCTTAATGCTTAGAGTAGCCTGATCAACTAATCTGTGAACCTAGGTTGTTAGCTCTCCAAAAGCTTTCTAGTAATCTGAACTAGATTAGATGAGCAATCAATCCTAAACCACGATAGCTGATGTTTAGGTTGATTGTGGATAGTTGAACCTACTTGTTTAATGCCTATTCGAAATTTGGAACCAACGAGAGTTAGGACCTCTAAATTGTCGAGTAAAGTCTCGAGTACTACGAGAGTAGGCTTGTTATACCATTCTGTTCAAGTCGAGAATTAAGCTTAAATATTATAGTCAATAGTTTCCCAAGTCAAGAAGACGGCAATCGCACAAGGAAGGAACTTAATAATGCACCAGGTACTGGCGGAAGCAATCTTGTAACACCTGAAAAACGACTGCGAGAGTATGATAAAGACAAACTCCCACCACCAAGAAAATGAATAAACATGATAATGGGGGGGATTAATCGCATGTAACGGCTCTGTGCGAGTGATAAAGATGCACAAACAAAAACCAGAAGCAGTATAGATGCACCAAGCCAACCTGACAAAAACAAACAGATCAGGTGGGCACTGACGCAGGACATATGTTTCACCAAAGAAGATATGATATGTGTCACCACACCACAAAATGCCCCTCGTGATTTAACTAAGGATCTCTGACTATGAAGTACCACGAGTATTACTCGACACCGGGAGCTCGGTAGACTTAATCTTCAAGGAGACATTAGAACATATGGACCTTAAACGTATCGGAGTAAAGCAGTCGATGCGCCCATTGACAAGATTTGATGGAGACACAACAATGACTCTTGGAACACTGAAACTACCCATCTTCCTTGTAGGAACTACAACTTGGGTAAAATTCCTTGTTATAGATAAACCTGCAATCTACAACCCAATATTAGGAACTCCATAGATATACACGATGAACGCAGCGCATCCAACATACCACCAATGATTAAAATTCCCAACCAATGGTGGGACATGTACTGTTCGAAGGAATCAACAAATGGCTAGGACATATTTCATCGTAGAGCATAAATTAAGGAACAAGGGAAGCACTTACATGATTACGAATGTAAAAGAAAAGCAAGAGGATCTCAATAGCATAAAAGACAGCATCGAATATGGCAACATCGACCTTTCTGATACATCAAGATGTGTCGATATATGTTAAGAACTCTAGACAGAAGTGAAGAACCAGCTTATAAGATTCTTGTTACAAAACTTCACAACCTTCGCCTAGACGAATGCTGCTATGCCAAGAATAAGTACTGATATGATTAGTCACGAATTAAATGTGGATTCGGCCTTTAAACCAGTTGAGCAGAAAAGAGGGAAGTCGGGACCCGAACGCATGTGTGTCGTGAATGAGGAAGTTGATCAACACATCAAGGCATGATCAGTTGTCAAAGTGAAGTATCCTGAATGGCTCTCCAACCTAATCGTGTGATATACCTCTATTTTATAGGTTTTGAGCTCATTAATATGCCTACTTTTAGAGTTTTTGTCTGTGTTTTGAGTCACTTTTAGGTAGAAAACATTGGAAATTGGTTCATTGGCATTGGAGTCTTGTTTGGTTAGTTTTGGAGAATTACTTGAAGTTTTACGGATAAAACCTACGATCGATTGATCAACACCTTGATCGATCAATCAAGCTTGCTTGCCAGGTCATTGTTTGACCGCACAATCGACCTGCTCAACTGGAAGGTCGATCACACAAGTTAGTGATCGATCGATCAACTCATTGATTGATTGATCAATGAGCATCTGAAGGAAATACCTAATTTTCGTTTTTTGCACCTAGATCTCAGAACATATAAACCCTTCTATATTATGTTTCTATTACATATCGTTCATTATTCACAGAGAAATTTGATTGTTATTCAGTAAGCTAGAGAGAGAGAGAGAATTCAACTTTGAGAAGAATATCTAAACTCCCTTTTTATATTTTTATGCAATTCAAGTTTATTTTCATCATGTCTCTTGTTTCAATCTCAATTATGTCTGAGTAGTTCACCAATCAGGTTTAAGGTTTATAGGAATTTAGGAATCAATGATTAGAGACAAATAGAATCGAATCAAGTAAGAGTATTCTCCATCTAATTCTTGTGCTTAATGCTTAGAGTAACTGATCAACTAATCTATGAACGTAGGTTGTTAGCTCTCCAAAAGCTTGCTAGGAATCTGAACTAGATTAGATGAGCAATTAATCTTATACCCGATAGCTAATGTTAGGTTGAATGATGAACCTACTTGTTTAATGCCTGTTCAAAATTTGGAACCAACGAGAGTTAGGACCTCTAAATTGTCGAGTAGAGTCTCGAGTACTACAAGAGTAGGCTTGTTATACCATTCTGTTCAAGTCAAGAATTAATCTTAAATATTGTTCTTAATAGTTTCCCTAGTTAGATTCCTTCCTCCTGATGAATACCCTATGCATGTTCCTTTTTATAATTAAGTTTACATCGTTTAAGTTGCTAGTTAATCTCTATAATATTATTAGAATAGCTTGAGAAATAAAATTGATAATCGAAAGTGCAATACTTGGTTCTTCGTGGATACGATCCTTTAGTACTACTACTTCATTGTTGTGCACTTGCAGTAGATAGCTTTAGGTTAAAAATCTGATACACATCATCGTGGTAAAGAAGAAAAATTCGAAATGGATAATGTGTGTGGACTTCATAGACTTGAATAAAGCATGTCCTAAAGACAGCTTCCCATTATGTCAAATCGGCCAATTGGTCGAAGCCACTTCAAGAAATGAACTTTTTGTGATTTATGGATTCGTTCTCTGGATATAATCAAATACACATGCATCCGAATGAACAGGCATAAAAATCGTTTATAACAGAACGCGATATAAGATATTTAGGGGTCAGATAAGCAAAACCTTGGAAGTATATATTGACAACAAGCTTGTCAAATCAGAAAAAGCTGAAAATTATTTGCGGGATTTCGAAACTTCTTTCAAGACGTTAAACGAATACAAGGATGAAACTAAATCCAACAAAATGCACATTCGCTAAAGTCTGGCAAATTCCTCGGATACGTCAAAACTAGAAAAGGAATCAAAGCTAACCCCAAGCACATAAAAGCAATCACCCATTTGCCATCGCCAAAAGAAAAGCGTGAGGTGCATAGACATAGTGTGAGAATTGCGGCATTGAACAGGTTTATTTCTCGATCAACTGACAAATGTCTTCTGTTCTATCAATTGCTACAGAATAATAAAAAGTTCGAATGGAATGAAGAATGTGAACAAGCTTTTGCAGACCTGAAAGAGTACTTATCAACTCCATCTGTACTTTCTAAACCTGAGAACAGAGAGGCACTTTTTCTTTACATATTAGTAACAAGTGCCGCACTCAGTGTAGTTTTAATATGAGAAGACCATGGTGAACAGAAACCCGTATTTTATATTAGCAAGTCATTGAAAAACACTGAATCCATATACCCAATAACAGAAAAACTCGTTCTGGTAGTCATAACATGTGCAAGGAAATTACGACCTTATTTCAGTCCCATACTGTCGCTGTACTAACCAATCACCCCTCGGAACTATCTTTCATAGTCCGAGTAAATCACGGAGATTAACAAAGTGGGCAATCGATTTGAGTGAATATGATATAGAGTTTAAAGCACGAACGAGCACAAAATCCCAGGTGTTAGCCGATTTCTTGATCAAACTAGCACTAGAACTACATGAAGGCAATTCTGAAAAAGAAAAATTATTTGTAGAAGGATCTTCTTCCACGAACAGGTCATGTGTCGGGATACGGCTGGTTTCCCCTGAAGGTGGCATTATCGAATAGTCGTTGAGGCTAATGTCTCCAACTTCCAATAATGAAGCAGAATATGAAACCCTTGTAGTTGCATTACAATTGGTGCGATCTATAGGAGTGCAACAAATAGAAGTCCATTGCGATTCACAACGTGTGGCAAACCAATTTAATGGGGATTCGATGCCAAAAATGAACGAATGGACGCATATCTAAAGGTTTTTCAAGGCTTAGCCAATGAATTTTTGAAATTCATGCTCGTTAAAATATCTCGTGGCGAAAACACACCGGCTGTCGCACTTGCAGCCCAAGCATCAACCTCAGAACCAGACCATCATAGAATCATTCCCATAGAAAGCATCAAGATCCCAAGCATAAGTCTGCCAAAAGGGTAGTGCCTCGCCCTCACGAAGGAAGAGAAACCCACCGAAGAATCATTAGAAAAACCTCTATTCGAAATGGAACCAGTCGATTGGCGAACAGATATCAAGTTATATCTAGCCGATGGAACCGTTCCAGCAGATTGATGGGCAGTATGACGACTAAGAGCAAGGAGTGCGCATTATACGTTTCATCAAGCCCTTGCACTAGCACAAAAAACCGTGTTGAATTTGCGACGAACCGAAATTCCCCAACACTCAGAAATAAACAATGCCATGATCAAGGACACTTTGGACCAAGCCGAAGAATCAAGAGCTCAAGCTCTCTTGAAATTGCAAAACTACTAGAAGAAGACAGCAAAATATTACAACACTAAAGTTCGAGGTCAGCACGTTGTCGAAGGAGATCTTCTTTTACGTAAGGTCTTCCAAAAAATGATGGAATCAAACACTGGAAAACTCGGAGGAAATTGGGATGGTCACTATATAGTCTCAAGGATCATAAAACCAGACGTATACAAACTCCTGCAGATAGATAGAACCACAAAACCCCAAAGCTGGAATGCAATAAACCTAAGGCTTTACTATTATTAGGTTTCTTCTAAAACTATATATATATATATACATATGTATGCATGAACTACAAACGGTTTGATCCTATTCTAGAGGGTACGTAGGCAGCCGAATACGGTGTCACCTCTTTTGTAATTATATATATATATATATATATATATATTTATGTATATGTATAAATAAACAAGAAAATATATACAACTGTTCAAATAGGAGAAATCGAACGAACAAACAGATGAATGCTTGATGCAGCAAATTTTGTTATCAACATACACATAAAAGCGAGGTATATGTATCGACACCAAAACTTGCCCAAAACGTCTATATTGAATGAGGTGCATGTCTTAAGCACATGCTCGTAAACACATGTTCGTCTATGACATGCGAAGTCATACAAGCGTCATATGGATAACATAAAAACAATCATCATGGGCGAAAATATCAGGAATAGAGCCTCGGGAATAAGGAAACAAAATTGCCCTAGACAAAGCAGTATGAAAATTACACGTTGAAGCCATGCTGGAAAAACTACCATTCCGAAGAAAATCCAATGCCCCATGAGGGATACGTGTCAGTCATGCAAAGGAAAGATTCAATAATTTATGATGCCATAGTACCTATAAATAACTGTTGCGACAACAAAAAATATCACTAATCCTACTCAAAGCACGAATAAATCCTTCTAATAAATGTTCTTCTAACCAAAAGTTGCAGAGAGCTAAAATAATGATACCAACAACAGGTGTTGGATAACACAGCACAACACGTAAACATAGAAAGAGAATGAGAAGTGGACTACATCCAACATTTTTTCTATGAACGATGGCGTCCGATGAGCACGCAAAAGATAACAGAAGCAAAAGAGCTCTTATTTACTCAAGACAAAACACGAAGAAACCTTATTTATCCAAGACACAACAACTTGAGAAAAAGAGCAGACTCGACCGCTGCATGGCTCCAGCATAGATTCTCATGGTGGAAAACACAAGCAGATTTCGAACACATGTTAGGAATCACGCTTTCCATCAATGGGTAAATGGCTATGGTACTAACGGTCACCCTAAGCCCACAAAGAAGAGTGTTCGAACTTTCCATTAGGCATCGGCGGAAACCAATTTACCCACGCCAAGAACTTAAAGGTCGCCTCCAGAAAAGAGCAAAAGCAAGAAATAGTCTTCATATCATCACAAAGAAAGAAGATATGAACGTTAGAATAACCAAGCACGCAACCACGCCATATGCAAAACAAATACTTCAAGCCACTGGACAAACACTAGATCAATCGATACGCAAAACATATATTTTGGACCAAAATATAAGAATCATATATCTTGAATTATGTGTAAATAGAATTATACGAAAACCATAAACAAATTACAAAAATCTAACAACAGGTCAATGAACATACGTTCTGACAAAACAAAGTGACGAGTCAAATCTCTTACTACATGTCGAGGAACGTACATTCCGGCTAAAACAAAAAACAAGCATCGAGTCTCAATATACGTCGAGAACACAAGTTCTGACTAAAACTAAGCAACAAATATCAAATCTTGCTACACGCCGACAAATGTATTTTTTTGGCTGAAACAAAAAAATGAGCATCAAGTCTCAATAAACATCGACAAACACAAGTTTCAACTAAAACTAAGTAACGAGTATAACATCTAACTACATACCATTGAACATACGTTCCGGCTAAAACAAAGTAACAATCAAATCTCAATATACATCGAGAAACACATGTTCTGACTAAAACAAAGTGATGATGTCTTCTCACCACACACCGGCGAACGCATGTTCTAGCTAAAATATTAAACAGTCTCACATCACGCCTACAAACATGCATTCAACTATACAAGAGTAACAAGACTAACTTTCCACATCGAAACAATGAGTTATCTCAAGGATGGAAAACCAAATCTCAATGATAACCACAAGATCAAATATTGATAGGGCTCAACCAAGCATAATAAACTCTGTTAAAAACATAAGATCCAGAAGATCTCTACTAAAAATATGAGAAGTTAATTCTGTAATAGATTATTAACGTGTGAACCGTATCAAACTATCATAAATCAATGTTTGACGAACATGAAAATATCGACAAAGTGTCATTAGGAAATCTTAACTGAAAATCGACGAGACATGTCTTGATAAGGTCTAACAAATAAAAATTACCGGTAAGAACTCACAACTGCAAAATTTCTTAAACAAACCCAGCTAACGCAGACAAGGTCAACGAGCATCTGCGAAGAAGTGGTTTCATTTCCAATCTAAGCAAATTTCCAAAACGATAGAGTACGAAAACATATTTGAAGATGAACGCGTGATCCGACCAACAAAATCCAGATACTTGGATAGGAAAGATCCAGGATCATGACCAAAAGATAAGGAAATATATCATTAACAAAATACTTTTCGAATGAACCAACACATACCAATAAGATTTAATCTAAGGCCAAAAGATAACCATACTTAACAACTTGAAGCACCGAAGATTAAGACATAAAAATTACCACAATAACATGCGTCTAGAGGTAACCAAAATAACAGATATAAAAGACAATAAACTTACCAAAAGTCTTAACATAAGGGCCAAAAACAATCACGAGGAGAACATTAAGTCTTGACAACCGCTGATTCACCAAGAACCGCTTCACCATCTTCTAAAGTTGCATCCTCTCCAGCTTCAATATCATGCTCGACATCCGTAGTAGTGACAGCATAATCATTCATCGTGTGCTCTTCAATGTTGCTTTGACAAACATCTATAGTAATGTCCTCGCATGTTAACTCTTAAGGAGTCACATTCCAATGTTAGGGTCATGATCGTTCTCCGGAAGATCATCAGGGGCAACGTGGTTATTGAGAATCAATGGGGCATTAGATTTAGCATTCGAAGGGGCGGAGAAGGAAAGAAGGTCACCTCGCTCAAGGTAAACAGGAGGGACCGCCTTAATCTTAGCTTCATACGTTTTCACATCCTCTTCCATAATATCAAGAAATCTTGTGGAATATCATTATTTGATTCCTTAAAAATGACCTTGATACTACTTATTGTGCCCGAACACTGGCTCAACATAGTAGAAAACTCCTTAATTTCATAGAAGATAGAGAACGCAGGACCTTTCCCAAACGAGCAAGAAACAGGTTCATCGACGAATGCAAATATTCATTCAAAGCACTGACAGAATCATAGAGTTTCTTGAGAAGCCGACCACTAGCTAGCAACTTTTTATGAGTTTACTTTAGAGTGTCAAACTCAAATTCTCTTTTAGTTAGTTCATCCTTCAAATTAGCAATAGTAGACGAACTCTCGTTCTCAAGCTTTCCAATTAGCTTTTAAGACTTTCCACTTGCGCTCGAAGTAGAACATTGTGATCCTTCTCATCTCTAAGTTCTTGAAGAACTATTGACAGGCGGGCATCTCCGCCAAAAGAAGGCATTGCCTTGTAAACAGCCTTGAGACTGCATTCGTAAGAAGTGATCATACGGTTTAGATCCAAGACACTCTAAACAAATGCGAAATACTTGTTAATGATAAAACCTGATAAAAATAAAAGTACGCGTGAAAAAAATACATACCTTCATCATGTTGCGAGCAAATTCCATAAAAATATCCTTTACTTCGACATCTGCAACCGAAGGAAGAAAGAAATCAAAATTTCGAGTCGATTGAATCTAATCAGCACACGCAAACTTGTTTTTCACAAAGAGTGTCAGTCCGTCATAAACAAACTAAATAAAATTTGGACGAGCAGACGCGCCCCCATAACTAGAAGGTCGAACCGGAACTTTATGTCTTTTGTCTTGTGATTCTTTTGCTATCAAAGAGAGAGCCACGTAGATCCATATGAACTGGATCGGCGAACGGATGTTCCTCCATCTGTAGACGAACAACTCCTGCGAGAAGTGGATCTAGGGGTGTCCTTCCAACGATTGGAAGTCCGAGATATGTCCGGAAGCTTAATGGAAACACATGGAACATGTTTTCTAGAAGGTTTCTCCACCTCTTTTCTCTTCAAAGATTTTCGCAGAGGACTCTTTGGTTTATCTAGTCTCTCCCCCTCTTTTTAGCTGCATCTCTCAAGCGACTCGAATAATCCATTAACGAACAATTCCTGTTGAAATACAAAAATTAAAGTAAACGGCAATAAGATAATGATACGCAAGTTTTATAAAAGGACTAAGATAAAATGCACCTCGGTTAGCATGACATTCCTTTCTCCAAAAAGAGGTTCGAGAACATATGGGAACCACAAATGAGACAAATCACGAATCCGATCAACCTCTACTCGGAACATTGGATGTACTGAACGCCCGACCGAATATTTCACTGCAAATAAAAAAGTTATCCCAACAAGTTATAATTTAAAGCGATCAAAATAAGAAAAGGACAGAAATCGGACCATCATATGTACTCCAAAGATTCTGATAAAATCTATCGCAGTCAATAAAGGATGCATGGTTGAGTTTGAGGTAGAAAACCGGCGGTTCAAATTATACAGCTTGTTCGGAAGACCATAAATTAACTCTAATTTCGACTTCATACTCAGATAGTAAGCACCCAATTAATCGTTACAACAGGAAAGAAGAGAGATCTCTTCTAGGAAACGGTAATCAAATTCAACACCACACTCGTTCGCCATTCTGGTCAACACTAGAATATTATGAATAGAAGTTCGGGCTAGTTAAGAGAAGGCCATCCTATAGCCGCCACAATAAAGAACGAGCAATTCGGGAAAGGCAAAACAAAGTCAACATACGAAGAAACCTTCAATGCTAAGTGAAGGCAAGCCTCTTAGACTATTAAGCTATACTGTGTGGTTGGTCTCCTGTATCTCACGTCGTATCACCCTTGGACGAGTTAAGGAGCTCCCTAACATATGGTCAACAATGCCTAACTTCTCATGAGATGAACCTTCAGGCTCAACAACCATAGGTTCGTCAAGCCACAAACCCTCACTTGGAACATAAGGCAACATCATGAGCTCTCCCATAAATTCATCAAGCATAGATTTCATCATCGCATACTCATGCTCATCGATTGATCTGCAAGAAACAATCCTTGACCTCGTCAAAAATGGAGATCGACAAACCTGTGTATCTCCATTATTAACTCCAAATCCTAAATCTACATAATCAGAAACTGACATCATCTTCGCGTGTCCACCACTATCAACCTCATTCTCGGCACGATCATCACCCACAACACTCGGATCTATGTGATTGTTAACCTCAAAATCCAACTCATTAGAAATCTCCATCGAGTCATCCAAATCAGACCCAAAATCGTCAGCAGATGACCGCCCAACAGTCAGATATTATTGCGAGACATGTGTTTGCACCAGAGTCAACAAACCCAAAGTAAAATTTTGAACTCAAAACAACGAACCCGAATGTGAATCCCAAAAATTTTGATTCGAAAGAATGAAAGAAGCACAAAAGAAATGTAAAAAAATGAAAGGACAAGAGAAAGAAGAATGCCTTGAAGAATCAGGAGAAGAAGTTGAACCAAGTGAAAGAGAACCGACCAATTTATAAGTCTATGAAAACCCTAGGCGCGTGCTCGTACTCGGGAAACACCAACACCCATGGGCAAAATGGCATGTGGCGATTCATGATTTATCTGTTCGCCAGACAATAAAAATTTTCTGACAACCTTGGAGTGACTAATTGTATATACCATATTGGAAAACCCAATAAAACTTAGGGCCAAAATGGTAACTCCACCAATATTCTTACGGCCCAGATTAACAAAGTCTGCAGTCCAACCTAATAAGTTTTTCCAGATACTCAAAATCGGCCCATAAAAAGGCAGGCACAACAAAGGTTCACTCTAGCAAAGACACCCGTCTAACCATGCATACCGACACACGTCATCAAAAATCAACACCTGTCATCCGCATGATAGCATGAGCATAAGATACGTGTGCTATAAATATGACATCTGGATTCCAATAAAATAAAGGGCTAATATATCAAACTCCTATAAAAAGAGGAAGATGGAAGCAAGAAAGAGGAAGAAAGAGGAAGGCGAAAGAACAATGGAAGACTCTCGAAGAACTCTTAAAGAATAGAAAGAACACAGAAGGAATTTGATGATTAGGAAGAAGATTCAAAGACTTTGAGGAACGTTTGAAGATTACAGTTAAATAATCAAAACTTGGAAGAACATTTAAGATTGCAATTGAACATTCAAGAACATGAAAGCAAACTAACAAACATAAATAGCCATATCAAAATAACAAGCACTACCAATTACAATTATAGATCTCATAACAAGGATTCTCAATAAATCCACCAAAGAGTTAAACCCTAACAATCGAACACATCTCGAACAAAACTTGTTGTGCTAAAAACGGTACTAACAATAACGATTGGTTAGAATTGTCAAGATTAAGGAATCGAGTGTGTTTTTTCGTAAAAAATCTTAGAAAGAATCATTGTTAGGTTTTCGATGTGAATGCGATCTTTTAATTCAAATCTTATTTCTTGTTCAATCAGATCGATGGAGATTATGGTGTTTATTTGGTGTTTATTTTGTGAAGTGTGTTCTTTATAATAGATCTGAAATCTGATATTGGATCTTTCCATTACTCGATTATCTTCCATGTGTTCTTTGACAATATATGCTATTACTATGATTTCGCATTTCATTAAGGATCAGGAATTGGTTTTCTTGGATTTTTCTAAGCTATTGTTCTCTGTAATTTATGATTTTGGTACCATTCACCTACCAATCCGTTTCAATTTTCACAGATTTGAGATTATTCTCAATAAATTTTTAATTTGGAGATATTACTCTATTATTGATGATTATCTGAGATATCAATTCTTTAATTTCCCCGATGATTCAATTTTTCATTTTGGCTATTTTAGGCTAATTTCTGGATTGTCTATTGACTCACTGATATCACAACTCCATTTTTTTACTGCAAGGTGTTACAGGAAAAAACGTTAGTTTTCCTACATCACAAGGTTTCCTGTCAATCTGACTGAATGTTGTATTCCTGAGTCTAATGAGGAAAATTTAGAAATCTTACCTCTTCCTGAAGATGAGGATATAGAAGAGGACGATTTGGAGAACTTACCTCTTGTAGAAGAAGAGTTTACTGTTGAGGATATGAAGGCTTTGAAATGTGAGTTACAGGTGCAAGAAGAGTCTTGCTATTAAGAAGGCTCATGTCATCATGGAAGTGAAGATGATAACCCAGCACGTGTTGTCAATCCGCCATTGGCTCTGGAAAAGAAACAGATGATGTCGTCTACGCCAGTTTGTGGAGCCAGCTCAAGGAATATGAAGGCACAGATCCTCCTTTCGCCAAGGATCAGAATGTTGACAGGAAATGAGAAGAAAGGCAATTTGGAGACTAAGTGGAATTGCCTCTTAATCTTTACTTATTTTCATGATTTTAATACTCTACATTGGAAAAAGTTATTGGCAATAAAGTCTCAATAAGTTTTCTAAAGGAATTATGAAAATCTATCAAACGAGATTTTCGTTTTCTATCCAAAGCTACGAATGATTCTAGTTTTATGAAAAACTACAATTACATTTGAGTTATGATTCGCTTGTAACGGTGAAATCGATTGAATTAAGTGGAGGTTTATCTTTATTTTCGAATAATCATTATAAGGTGGATATCTATTATATTAAAAGAGGATGCAATTACTAAAAACTACAAAAAATAATCTGAATTTTGTAAGATATTACATTAAATACCATAAAATATTATAACACCTATTATCACCCCATCCATTATTGGATTTTCGACAATTTTCAAATATAAAACATGGCTTTTATAATTAATTAATTGTAAAAACAATTAAACCAATATAACATGATCTTTTTAGGGACATAAAATCCAAAACAGACACATGTTACATATAAAATTACTAACATGGTCTATTTATTATATTATAGTGATAATAATATATTTATATTATTTATAGTACATAAATTAAGAATCTATTGAAAATGGACATATATTACTTAACATATAAAATATATATATATATATACAGAATATATCTATACTATATATAAATATAAGTATAAATATAAATATCGTTATAAATATAAATAAATTATTTCAAATAATAATATGACAATTGTAAACGATCATATATGTTGGAACCGGTCTTAGCACAAAAAGTACTAAAACGGTAGTTTTTCATGTTAGAACAAGAAAACTTCCATTTATCGTTTTGTTGATGTGTCATCCGACTTCCTTTCAGGTTCGTGAAACCTTCCAAAACGAGACATTTTGCTGAGTCGAATATATTATCCGAGTTAGAGATTAAGTGCTTGCAACCGGGTTATTCTTATGTATTTGACCCGTTGTTTTCAGTGGACCAAAGTAGGATCTCGGATCAACCTCCAACAACTGTCCCCCTAGACTTGGAAAATTCTAGTACCGAATTTTCGAGTTAGAAAGGTTGTTTCATCTTCTAGGATCTTCGGTCCACGGGTCAGTTTTCCAGTGGGTTAGTCGAATAGTCACCTTTGTTTTACGTGAATCATCATTATTACCGCGTGGCGTCGCTTCGATTAATCCCCTCTAAGTTATAACTACTGTTTCGCGTCATTTCGAATTTCAGTAGTTCCTTATAAATATGTGCTTCTTCTTTTTTACCATTCACTTTTCATCTGCGCAATCTTACTTTAATGACTTCCGAGTTCTTCCATCTTCAAATCTTTTTCAAATTTTTCTAACTTTTTTTTCTTCATTCTTCTTTGAAAATGGGTCTTGATGATTTCAAACTTCTTAACGTTGAATCTTGTGTCAATTATGCACTTGAGGGTTTCAATGTTCGACCTCCTAGATGTCCTTCTAGGATTTCCTAACCCTTAGCTACTCCATCTCGGGAAATAGTGGAAGTCTCTTCTGGGTCTGCATGTGGAGATTTGCGGCCTGCAAAAAAGGTGAGGGCTGATGCGCTGCTAAGGATCGGCTCTCCAAGAGGAGGCGGTAGGAGTGGTTCCATTGTCACTTCTCGTGGAAAAGGTAGAGGTACCCCGACTTCCGATTTACCCACAACAATACTAGTCCTCGTTCAATTTTGTACTTTTGTTCTGAGTGTGTTGGCTTAATGAGTCAGATTAGAACTTCGCTGGAGCGTCTCCCCTCCCTGGATCAGATAAAGTATCAGGAGGAGTATGAAGATGCTTCATACTTGCTGTTCTGGGTTTATATTGATTTTTTTGATTGTTGTTTCGTGTTTACTGTTTTGCTTCCAACTTTTGACTTGTTGTTTTCTTGATGTTTTCGTAGTTTATCGCTTGCCTGAACGACATCATGTTAGAATGGGAGAGGTCTGTTGCCAACCCAGAAAGTGGTTCTCGGAGGAACACGTTTGGCCTAGCTGCTGGAAGTTATCTTGAAGTGGGCGAACTTTGATCTAAGCTCTCTAAGGCGGAAAAGGAACTCGTTCGTGTTAAGGACGAGTTGAAACTTAAGCGTGAGAACATCCTCAAGTTGGTTGTTCGCAACGAGGCTTTGTCGAAGTGACTTCAATACGCCAACTTTGATCGTGGTGCCGCTTTCAAGTCTGCTGAAAAAGCAAGCGGGGAGGTTCTCTAGCTGCGTGTCGAGTTGGACACTATAAAGGGGGGACTTTGATTCTCAACTCTGTCAGGCCATAACTGTTGCGAATTTGAAGATCTTCGAGATTCTTCTTGAACGATTGTCTGCCCATTTTGGCCGAATTGCTGCTTGGTTCAATGATCTGGATAGGAACCTTGAGGCCCGTTTGTCGTATGCCCAGTTTATTGGGTCGACAAAGGTTCTCTAATTGCTTTCCAACCTCTAAGTCGATATCCCTCCTGCGGTCACGAAATTGATGACTGCCAGGGTAAACGAGTTTAAGGAACACGTTGATAAAGAGAGCTTGACGTTGCTGCTTCCGGAGGACTTGGTCGTCCCTTTTTTGAATTTGGAGAAGCCTCCAATGTTGGAGAAAGTGGACTCCCAGAAGCACTGTAATTTCTTCGGGCTTTGTCGTAGGCTTCTTTTGTAATCGCTGATTATCTTCTTTTAGGAGTTGCACATACTTTTTGTACTCGATGCTTTTTGTAAATATTTTTCCTGTGTAAATGAAATGAAATTTTCAATTTGAATATGAATGAAAAATTTGTTTAACTGATTGACTCTTCATTTTAAGAATTCTGCAACTTTAAAGCTGAGATTTTAGGACTCAGTTTGAGTTTTAAGAAGTTCAGACTCATAAACCATATTTGTAAAACTTGGTCTAAAGAATTTCCGATTATCTGTTCAGAAATCATGTTCTGACTTTGCTCGAGATTTTTATTTAGAAATTTTGTACAAAGCTATGCTTTGTCGTTAAGTGAGATTTAATCTCGGCAAATTTGTACAAAGCTTTATATTTTCGTTTAAGTGAGATTTTAATCTCGGTAAATCTGTACAAAGCTATGCCTTGTCTTTTAAGTGAGATTTTAATCTCGGTAAATCTGTACAAAGCTATGCTTTGTCTTTTAAGTAAGATTTTAATCTCGGAAAATTTTTACAAAGCTATGCTTTGTCTTGTGATGAGAACTGATCTCAATAATCTAAATGGAACTATATTCTGTCAATTTGTTAGAAGTTAATCTCGATATGTCTGCACAAAGCTATGTTTTTTCTATTGATGAGAACTGATCTCGTAAAATCTGTACGGAACTATGTTCCGTCGTTTGGTGAGATTTCAATCTCGAAGAATTTACACAAAGCTTACGCCTTGTCTTTTCTACGAGAATTACATTCTTGTCGGTGTTATGAGAGGTTAGTCTTGTAATACTCAAGTATTGTATAATTTTTCCGAAGTTGAGTTTGGTGAGCTTAGAACTCAGTTTTAGAGATAAGGAAAAGACCTTAGTCATAGAATTTCAAGATTTAGACTTGGTAATATCAAATTTTATGAGATTGGGCTCGGCGAGTTGAGAACACGGCATTTGTGATAATGACTAGGCCTTAGTCAGAGATTTTCAAGTTTAGACTCGGTGAAGTTTTTTGTGATTTGAACAAGTTTTTTGAGGTTGGGTTCAACGAGATTTTAAGACTTCGCTCAAAAATAAATTGCGTTTGTTTTTGCGAGAATTTATCTTGACTTGTGACTTTGGAGGATATAGGGTGTAACCTATTCTTCTTCTAGCTCGACCGGAAGGCTACCTACGTACCCCGAAGGGATCAAGCCAAGACGTAGTTCTCATTACATAAATAATTAAGTAAACAGAGATGCATTAAGTGATGCATCTAATTCGCCGAGATGGCAAGGTTTTAGTAGTAGTATCCCTTTAAGTTGATGGAGTTCCAACTTCAAGGAATTGGTACTCCTTCCATGTTTGGAATCTTATAGACTGGTTTTAAGACTTCAAAGATAATGTATGGCCCTTTCCAATTTGCTCTGAGTTTCATAGCATTGATTTAGCCATTTTCTTGAACACTTTTTGAAGTACAAGGTCTCCAACTGCAAAGTGTTTTCTGTGTACTTTCTTGTTGTAGTACTTTGCAGTTTGTTGTTGATAGTTTTGTACTCGAAGAAATGCCTCGTCGCGTTCTTCTTCTAAGTCGTCAATGCTATTTTCTATAGCATTGTTGTTAGCATCTTCCTTTTCGGAAAGACGTTCTCGGCGCAAAGTTGGCACAGCTATCTCGGCTGGAGCCATTGCCTCCATTCCATGAGAAAGAGAGAATGGAGTTCGTCCGGTCGATCGCTGCGGTGTGGTTCGATGTGACCATAATACGCCCTCCAACTCGGAAACCCAACTTCCTTTCTTTTCAGAAAGTCGCTTCTTTAGACCATCGAGGATCTATTTGTTTGTAGCCTCAGCCTGGCCGTTTCCTTGTGGGTTTTGCGGTGTTGATTTACTTATGCGGATATTTCATATGGCACAAAAGTTGGTGATTTTCGCCTAGACTAATTGAGATCCATTATCAGTCACGATCTAGTATGGAAGACCATATCGGCATATGATATTTTCCACAGGAATTTGATCACGTTTTTATCCTTGATCTGAGAATAAGATTCTGCTTTAATCCACTTTGAGAATTAGTCAATCATAACGAGCATGAACCTCTTTTGATGTAATGACGGTAATGGTTCGACTATATCCATTGCCCATCGAATGAATGGATAAGTCATCATTGCTGATGTCAGCTCTTTGGTTAGAGCATGAATGATATGTCTGTGTCTCTGGCACTTGTCACACTTAGCGGTGTATTCAGCGCAATCTTTTGCCATAGTCGGCCAATAGTGGCAGAATGTTTTGATCTTTTGAACGAGTGTTCCTCCACTGTTCTGGTTTCCTCCTGCTCGAACATGTGCCTTTTTGATCATCTTGTCGACCTCATTACCATGAACACAAGTGAGTAGTATCCCATTTGTACTTCGTTGGTAAAGTTTTCCATCGACTAGGGCATAGAAAGCACACTTGGCTTTTAACCCGTGTGTTGCCCATCTGTCCTTTGGCGGTTTGCCATCTAGAATGTAAGCGAGGATCTTGTCTCTCCAATCAACCTTTAGTTTCTCGTTTTGTGCAGCGTCTGCCATCTCACATTCTGATTCCTCTTGGATTTCGTCTATAGCCGAGCCTAGTTCTAGATCTCTTTTTGGTAGGCTTATACTTGGGCAATCTATGCTTTCTACTGGGGTGATTCGTCTTTCGATAGGATCTATTGTGGATGCAAGAGCTGCTAGGGCTTCGGCATATGTGTTCTTAGACCTTGAGATTTTGTTGATCTTAAATCTCAATTCCTTGTTCAGCTCCTTTACCGTGTGAAGATAAGCTTCCATTTGATCATTCTTCGTGTTGTAACCTCCGTTCACTTGTTTAACGACGAGTTGTGAGTCGCAATAGCAATCTATATCGGTAGCTCCGACTTCCTTAGCCAGTTTAATTCCCACAATTAGAGCCTCGTACTCTGCCTCAATGTTTTAAGTTGGGAACGCGAGTTAGAATGAGTGTTCTAATTGGATGCCTACTCCTGAGCCATGTTGTGATCAAGATCTGTCCACATATATCTTCCACGTTTGATCCTTCGCCGAGTCTAGAGGTTCTAGATCCGGAGATAGCTCAATTATGAAATCGGCTAAGACTTGTGACTTCGTGCTTGTGCGTCCTTTGAACTCAAGGTCATACTCGCTTATTTCAAATGCCCACTTTGTGAATCACCCTGACTGATTTGGACTATGAAGTATCGTCAACAATGAATATCTCGTCAACACTATAATTGTATAAGACTGGAAGTAAACTGGCATAGAAGATCGGGTATTGTGTAGTCGGATATCAGGACTCGTCTCCATCTAATGGCTTGCTGATATAGAAGATCGGGTATTGTGTTCCTCTATCATCTCGAACTAGTACACCACTAACTACCAAGGTAGAAACCGCAATGTATAAATACAATGGTTCTCTGTTTTCTGGTTTGGCAAGTATCGGTGGTGTTGAAATTTACTCTTTCAACTCGGAGAAGGCCTTTTTGCAGGTTTTGTCCCACTTGAACACTTTGTTTCCGCGCAACAAGTTATAGAATGGAAGACTCTTGTCGGCCGAACATGATATGAAGCGGTTCAGGGCGGCTATTCCGCATGTTATCCTTTGCACTTCTCGCTTATTCTTCGGAAAAGTTAATTCTTGGATTGATGTAACCTGCTTGGGATTAGCTTCAGTTCCTCTTTGAGTGACTATGTATCCGAGGAATTCTCCTTATGTAACTCCAAAAGTACATTTTGTTAGGTTGAGCTTCATCTGGTATTCGTTCACAATCGTGAAGCAACAATCTAAATGATCGACATGATCTTCTGCTTTTAACGACTTGACCACATATCATCTATATATACTTCCATTGTTTTTCCGAGTTGGTCGGCAAACATTTTGTTCACCAGGCACTGGTAGGTAGCTCTAGTGTTCTTCAGTCAGAATGGCATTACTTTCTAACAATAAGTGCCCTGTTCCGGGATGAACAAAGTCTTCTCCATGTCGTCGGGGTGCATCCGAATCTGATTATATCCCGAGAAAGCATCCATGAACGAAAGAATCTTGTTTCATGCTATTGCTTCGACGATTCGGTCGATATTCGGCAGTGGATAGCTGTCTTTTTTGGACAACCTTTGTTGAGATCAGTAAAGTCTATGCAGACTCGTCATTTTCCATTCTTCTTCGGAACGACTATCGGATTAGCTAGCCATTCAAGATATTTAACTTCAATGATGGACCCAATTTCAATCAGCTTTTTGACCTCTCAATTACGGCTTTTGTTCTCTATGGCCCAAGATTTCTTCTATTCTATTTAATCGGCTTATATTTCAGCTCGACGTTTAGCCTATGGCCTGTGATTGCCGGGTTGATTCCACGCATGTCACTTGATGCCCATGCGAATGTCGTCATATTCTATTCAAGGAGCCTAATCAGTTTCTTCTTGATTGGCTTGCTTAAGTCGATGCCGATGCTTTCACATTTTGTTGGGTCGGTCAAATCGATGCTGACGAGTTCAACTATCAATTGGTATGGCTTCTCGTGAGCAGGTGGTTCAATTAGTACCCTGCTTCCAATTGATGCAGTGATCATACATGATTTGTTCCTTAACTTCAACTCGGCGATGAAGCAAGTTCTAGCTATCTTCTGATCTCCTTTGAGTGTATAAACTCCTTCATTTATTAGGATTTTAACGCATTGATAATAGCTTGAGGGCACAGCTTTCTTCGTGTGTATCCAAGGTGTTCCTAGGATCATGTTGTAGATTGGTGGTTTATCTACAACAAGTAGCTTGATCCATCTTGTAATTTCAACAACTTAGACTGCTAGCTTCACCATTCCGACCGCATTGATTGTACATCCATCAAATGCGGTCAGGGTCCTGTACACGAGTTTTAGCGTAACATCCAGTAGTGCCATCTTTTTATAAGTCTCTTTGAATATAAGATCTACTAAACTCCCAGTACCAATGAGAATTCGTGAAACATCATAGTCAGCAACTTGAGTTTGATGACTATAGGGTCATTATGCGGGAAGCTGACTCCTTTGATATCTTTAGCGGTGAAAGTGATCCCCGAATCCATGACATGCATGCAGACCATGACGAGCTCCTGGTTGACTGAGGTGACAACCTTTTGTTCATATTTCTTGATTGAACAAATAGTGTCGTCATAAAACTATAATCCGCCCATGATTACATCAATAACAACTCGTGGATCACCGGATCCGTCATTGTCTCCTACTAGCTTTTGCCGCTTAGTTGCTTTTGAGGTGTCATCCTTTGGATTAGTCAACTTGAAAGCAGCTTCTCGTTGCTCGGCTTCTTTCTGCTTTGGTGCTTTGTACCTCTGGGTTTCCTCCTCTGAGACCTCTAACTCTCCTATGCTGAATTTCTCAACAAGGAATTCTTCCAATTGTTTGCACATTGAAGTCGAGTAACCCGCTTTCTTGTGGAACTCGTAGTACTCGTTCCAGTTGTATGTGTTGTTGAATGACTTGTCATGGGGGCTGCTATTCTCCCCAACTTAGAAAGCGGTTGCTAAATTTGCTTCTCTCTATTGTGCTATCTCGGCTTGTAATGCCCTTCTCTCGGATCTTTAGTTGCCGAGTTCCATACTGTATCTTGATTCTGAAAAAGGATTTTTTTTCCTCTATGTATGTTGTATGTCTCGCCGCTCTGAAAATGGCATCGGATATCGTATTGAGCATGTTGACAAAAAGGTCTCTCTAAAGTACCCCATCGGTCACCATTCCAGTTTGGAAGGCTTCAATAGCCATGTCGTCACTGACTTTGGCTTTCGTCAGGATCTTTTTGAAGTGTTCAAGATACAAATTCAAAGGCTCGTCAAAGCTTTGCCTAAAGGATCTCAACTCACCGGTCGAGGTGTCTTGGTTGACGAATAAGGCATATTGCTTCATAAACAACTTGGCAAGTTGGTTAAAGCTTTCAATTGACTCGGCTGTTAGCTTGGTGAAGCATACCAAGGCGTCTACGGTCAAATTCTCTGCAAAGTGCTTACTGTAAGCTGTGTCTTCATTTTCCATGGTGTAGTTGGTACCATTCGTCATGACGTTGAAGGCGCTCATAAATTCTACTGGGTCCGAATTTCCATCATATGAGGGGCATCAGAGCCGCAATCATATGTTTACCGAGACACTTCTTAGTCATGGTGCGAATGGCGAGTTCTGTGCTTGAGCTAGGATCCTTCCTATCTCGGGTGCTGAGCTGGTAGCTTTATGAAATTTTAACTTTATATCATATATCTTCTTTAACACGGTCGCTGCGTCTAATGTCATTTGACCATCAGACGTGCTTGGTATGACAGAATGATCCTGTACCAAGGTGTTCACTGGTAGTGTGATAAAAGCGTTTTTGCGGTTCTCCTATCAAATCATTGAGTATGGTGGTGAGTAGAGTGGGTTTGTCGAACCAATACTCGGAAGTGCTTGCAAACAACCTATCTAATACCAGATCCTAGTTCAAGTTAATCTAGCATCCTGTCACAATGATAGATCCTAAAAATATACTAAGCTAGCAAACTAGCAAATAGGACAAAATAGACTAAAGACAAAAACAGAACAGAATTTAAAATTTCTAAACAGAGAAATGAAGCTAAAATAGAACATGAAATGTGAAATAGGGTTTAAGAAAAGCTAGAGGGGAGGATCTAGAAGTTTGGGAGGTTTATCGGCGGAAAACTCGCCAGATTCTTTGAGCGATCTCTAGACAAGGAGATAGGTTAGATTGGTCCGCTCTGGCGGTGAGGATCTCAATCCGGATCAGCTTATCCATTCCAAATCTCGTCGTGATCACGCTGAACCAGATGCATTAAGCCTTGCCCAGATCGTCTAATGACCTATCCACATACTAGATCTTTCTTCAGCGGATCAAGCCATCACTAGCAAGGCACATGGTCTCCATTCCCATTAGCGCTAGCCTTTGGTCACGGCCCAAATCAGATCTCTCTTGATTAGGGAAAGATCATCATTAACCTTAGCCTTACTAGAAGAGATCGGCGTTTTGATCGATTAGCTAGGCGGTGGAATCAACGAATTCACCTCTGATCTCACCATCCTAGAGATCCAAAGGGATTTACTCTCTCCTCATTTTGAGAGGGCGTAGGATTGAGGTAGATTCCGATTGCATTAATAAAGTAAAGTAACTAAGAAATTGGAAGCAGAAAAGATGAAGAACACAAACAATTCTATATCACTCAATTCATAAACATTCAAAGAGTACCAACCCTAAACAAGAATAAAGGAAAACAAAAATAAAATAGAGAGAGTTTTTCAGCTAAACATTAGATGAAAATGATAAGAGTGTCATTAGGGGGTATTTATAGGGTCATTCTCATAACCCTAATGCTCAAACCGACTTAAGTTGGTCAACCAGGCGGTTAGTGAAACTTCCCTCGGTGTCCTTGCGAGAGCTTTGGCACTGAGGAGCGCTTCACTTCTCTGTCCTCGTGGTTCTTGTTTGAGTTGCGGCTCCGAGTGTGACCTTCGATGTGAAGAGGGATGGGTCTTGGTTCTGCGTTGGTTTTTCCTCGCAGCATATAGATTGAGGTAAGTCACCGAGGTGGCCTTTGTTGAGCGTTCTGGGTATTTCTTGCCTTGTGATCCGCGAGGCAGCGATCCGAGGGTGCACGATCATTCTTGACTTAGACGTTCCAGCAGCTGCTCCAGTTCTCCTTAGCTCCAGTTTTACTCATTTTCTGCTTATTTACCTAGATAAACTCCAAAACTCCAAATGCAAATGCAAAGAATGCAAAACTAACCTAAACGGACCTAAATGCAAAGAAAGTCTAACTACATGAATGCAAAGTGACCTAAAAGAAGACTCTAAAACCATCAAAAATCACACATATCACTGTGGACTCATTAAGTCTCTATATAGTGTTCTTTGAACACTAGCCAATGCTTCTGCGCACAGCCTATTGCCCTATGTAGTCGGGAGACTACTCTCATTCAAACGAGATTTGAGTCTATCAAATCTTTCAGCGTTTCTGCCATCAGAAGCCCAATGCTGTGCGATCAGGTTTCACATTAAGGTCTCGAGTGTCAGGGATCCCGGTGGTGGTGGTGGAAGATCAGTATCTTTTCGAGTTTCTTATTTGTTCTCTTCCTGAGTTCGAGTTGAACTCAGGCTTCATCCATTCATTAAATCGACGTGCTCATGAGGGAGAGGTTCCCTCCTTTCTGGTGAGCTGATGGTGATTTCTCCTTCACCCATCTTTCTTCTCTCAGAGTTCTTTCTTGCTTTTGTGAAGATGTCCTTTGATATCTTCCCCACAGACGGCGCTAACTGTTGGAACCGGTCTTAGCACAAAGTGTACTAAAACAGTGGTTCCTGATTAAAAGAGTGGAGGAGAATGGACATGGATACTTATAGATTAGATTGTGAGCAAGAGCTAGTTAGCTAAGAGCAAGAAGAGATGATTGCCGAATTGATGTTCTTATTAGACTTTTGTATGCCAAAAAGCAGATCCCTTTTTTTCAAAAGATTGTGCCTCTATTTATAGTTTATAGAGGTGGTTACATGTGTAGAAAATAAAGGAAGATTTACAAATTTGTTGATAAAACTAAATCTGTTAAGATTTGTGGTAGATTTGTGGAAGTTTTCCATGTTGGAACAGGAAAACTTCCATTTATCGTTTAGTGATGTGTCATCCGACTTCTTTTCAGGTTTGTGGAACTTACCAAGACAAGACATTTTACCGAGTGGAATATATTATCCGAGTTCAAGACTTAGTGCTTGCAACCGGATTATTCTTTTATATTTGACTCATTGTTTTCAGTGGACCGAACTAGGATTTTGGATTCACCTCTAACAATATATACTATAAAACAATTAACATTACATTTCACCAATGAACTTCCTTTATATATACATATATAATATTTATATTATTAATTTATTAGATATATGTTTATTTTATGAGCATATATAAATTCGAAACAAATACTTATTGCATATAAAATATAAATGGGAAACATTAAATTAGAAAATAACATAATAATAATATTATTATATAAATAATTTTTAGTTAAGTGTTATGGTCATATATTAATTATATATTTAGATATAATTTATATATAAAATCCTAATATGATAAAAAGAAGTTCTAAATGAAAATGAGTGAGAAAAGAATTAGTATTTTACAAAGTATAAGTTTTAGTGCATATATGATTTTTATTAGCTTATATGAGTTATAAGAAAACACGACTCAAAAGCTTTTTGTAAAACCAAAAAATTATTTTAAAAAATTAGACAAGAGTAGTATGATTATAAATTAATTAGCATATAAACATTTGATATTTGTATAGTTAAGTTTGGTATTCAATAATTAAAACATTGTCTTTGATATATATCCATATATGTCAATGAATAGTACATGTTATTTGATAATAACAGATTATTTAATAATTGTTTATTTTATAAAGAATACGGTTTATTTTATATTACATATTATTTGATAATAATATAAGTGATTTAATATCACAAATAAATCAATAATTATTTTCACTTGATAACCGCATGTCATTGGATATTTGATAGTTACGATAATTATCTTACGATTATAAATTATTTTTTTAAAAATATTAACCCATGTTCCAGCATGGGATAGAAATTTGTTCTCTATAATGATAAAAGAATGATTGACATTTCTCTTATCTTTCACGGTCACAAAATTTTTATCAGCTTTATTTATGGTGATCCTATCCATGACCATGTTTGAGAGCAGTTAATTAGATTCGGACTACTAAGAGATAATCCATGACTAATCATATGAGATTTTAATGAATTATCTAGAAACTACGAAAAACAAGTTGAAGTTTTAAGAGCGGAAAGTTCCTTCGTTAATTTTAACAAAATGCTATTAAAATGTGGGATGACTGAATTTTCATATGTTGGTAATACTTGGTTTTGGAGAGGGGTGAGACATAACATAGATGTAAGCTTGATAAGATTTTTGGGAATGAGGACTGGCATAATATTTTCCAACACTATGATGTCAAATTTTTACAGATGATAGGAACATATCATCGTCCTATTCTTGAGAATTTCCAGATTCATGTTAATTCCAAAAGAGCCGCATTCTCTTTTGATAAAAGATGGATTGACATAACAGGTTTTAATGGTACCATTGACAGAGATTGGAGTGCTGTCTCTTGTAGACAACCTCTATCTTTCTTCGGTAAAATTCGAAGGTGTAGACGAGAAATTTCTAAATTGTTGAAATGAAATATTTCATCATGTAGAAAACATATTATACGCCTCCATCAAAAAATAAGAATATTGTTAAAATGACAATTCATGTTCTTCAAGATTAATCTCAGAGGTCAGGGCAGAGCTAAAAAAAGCCTACGAAGATGAAGAGATATATTGGAAACAAAAAAGTAGGAATAAATGGCTTAGAGAAGGAGATAATAATTCGAAATTTTCCAATGCTCAAACAAATCAAAGAAGGGAAAAAAATAGGATTGTAGGCCTAAAGAATTGTTCAAGGAATTAGGTTACCAACAATTGGGAAATTTGTTATGAAGCTAAAGCTTATTTTGTGAGCTTATCCTCGTCCTCTCGAACACCTAATCTCTTAGAACCTCTGAGTAGGATAATTACATTGGTTCAGTGAAGATAATCACAAATTATTAGCAATTGCAATAGAGGAAACCTAGAAGGCATTATTTATGATAGGTTCAGGAAAAACTCTTGGTCCTGATGGGATGGTGGCCTTTTTCTACCAAAAATAATGGGAGATTATTAAGACAGACCTACTAAAACTAGTTACTAACTTCTTTCAGGAAATTTGGTTTGAAGAAGATTTAAATAAACACATATTTGTCTTATTTCCAAGAATGTGAGATCCACTAAAATGTTGAAATTTATACCCATAAATTTATGTAACGTAGATACAAGATCATTTATAAGGTAATTTGTCTCAAGTTAGAAAAAGTCCTCCCAAACTTCATTTCAGAAACTCAATAAACTTTTGTCTTTGGACGTCTGATTTCTGATAATATTTTGATAGCACAGAAAATGTTCCATGCTTTTAGAACAAAAAAGATCGTCAAAGAAAAATTTATGGCCATTAAAACAGATATGAGCAAAGCTTACGATAGGGTTGAGTGGAGATTTATGGAAAACCTACTTAAGTGTCTTTGTTTCAGTGACCCACTGGATTAAGTGTGTAATGTATTGTTCAAGACTATCGAATATTCGGTTCTAATTAATGTAACGCCTCAAAAAAGAATTTTCCAAAGAGAGGTCTACATCAGGGGGATCTACTATCTCTATATTTGTTTATCTTATGTACTGGTGTTGGTCTCTTTATTGCAAAAGGTTGAATATGAGAATAAGATAATCGGTATTGTTATTGCGAGAGCAAGCCTATAGATTTTATATATGTTTTTTGGTGACAATAATCTATTTTTGTAAGGCTAATGAGGAGGAGGTTATGGCTATTAAAACAATTCAAGGTGAAAAAGTATATGGTCAACAATTAATTTTGATAAATGATCTATTCAATTTGAACACTCATTGCTAGTGGAGAATAAGTGTGTCATTCATAGGACACTGGGTATACAAAATCTAGGAGGAATGAGAACATACTTGGGCTTCCCAGAAAGTTTAGGAGGTGCAAAAACTAAGGTTTTCACATTTGCTCAAGAGAAGCTAATGGAGAGAACTAATAGTTGGACTTCTAAATTTTTATCTAAAGGAGAAAATAGGTTCTTATTAAGTTTATGTTAACAGCATTGCCCACGTATATCATGTCTTGTTTTCGTCTACCAAAATCTGTTATCTTGAAATTAAATTCAACGATAGTAAATTTTTGGTGGAGTAATTCGAAGACATCAAAAGGTGTACATTGGATAAAATAGAAGAAATTTTGTAAACCAAAGGATATTTGGGGCCTAGTATTCATGGCTCTTGACGAATTTAATATTGCTCTTCTTACTAAAAAGTTATGGCGGCTATTGGATTTCTCTAACTCACTATTTTCAAAACTATTAAGGCGCATTATTTTAAAAATAATAGCCCAATGGAAATTCCTGGTATTAATTATCCATCTTATGGATGGAGAAGAACTGTCTAAGCTCGGTCACTGGGTAAGTAAAAAGATTATTAGAAGAATTGGTAATGGCCAATTCTCTTCAGTATGGCGTGATCCTTGGATCTCAGATGTAGTTTTGAGACTAGGAAAAGAATTTGAACCTTGGCTTTTCTGGATTTAACTGTTGACCAGTTTATTAATCCAAATTTGAAAGGAGTTCAACACCTAGTCTCGAAGATGTGAAATTGGTCCTAGGTCTTCACATTTCTTGTGTTAAGCGTCCTGACTCTTGGGGATGCCATCTTACAAAATCAGGGCGATATCCTGTGAAGTCATGATATAAGATTGAGGATACAAATTCGTTAAACGGTGTGGGCTCTACAAGACTGAATTTAGAGATTTTGCAACCTCAGGATTAGAAGTTAAAATATCTTTGCGAAGATTATGAATTTTATTTGGCAAGTGATCTCAAGTTGTGTGGCGGTTAAAGATAAACTGAAGAGTAGGGAAATTAATTGTGACAATGTATATGTAAGGTGTGGAGCTGATGGGGAATCTATAAATCATGTCTTATTTGAATGTCTGACGACTTTATAGACATGGGCTTTATCGAATATACCATCAACTATTAATATTTTCTCACGTCAACCTGTCTTGAATAATAATGATTACTTATTATAGCGTCTGCCAAACCAAGTAAATAACATGGTATTCCCATGGATATTATGACATATTTGGAAATCGAGAAATGAGAAGTTGTTCTCCAATACTGATAAGGACCCTATGGAAATTCTCAAACAGGTGGAAGCGGATGCATCAGAATGGTTCGAGGCAAATAAAAGACTTGAGCACTCTTCCTTTGATGGTTTTTTGGATTCGTGTCCGTGTTGGCGAGAGGTGGTTTGTCCAACAGTATCAAATCTGGCGTTTACTAATTATCGATATTTCGTGGATAGAGCATAGCGTGCCTCACATGTTTCTTCTGGTATCAGGTGAGTTTGTTTCCCGGATTCAGTATATGGTGCGTGTGAGGGTGCGGGGTCGATCTTGAGAAGTTTATGAGCTGTGCACTCATAAGTGGTAGTGGTTTTATGGGCAATGCAATGTCTTCTCTCTTAGTTTTCTAGAGGTGGATCTAGCTACAAATTGTCCAGATGTTTTGAAGATGGTGTCGGATCTGAAGATTGACCAGCTTTCTCTACTTATCTAGAAGACTTTCTCAGGTTAAAGAGTTATTTTTATTGTTTCTCTTTTCATGTAATCACCCGTTCTCTGAATCATAAAGTTGATTCAGATTGCTTATGTTTTCAGGTTGGTTATAACTTTGAGGTTTCTACTCGTTATTATAATAAAATATCAAGTTAAAAAAAACAATAATAATTAATATGTGACAATTCAATTACATATGTACGAATGACAAAGTAACTGAAAAGTTGATTTATAAAAATACTCATATGGCATACATGAACAAAAATGTAAAACAAAAAAAAAGAATTTTAAAAGCAAAAGTTTCACATTTCCAGGATATCAATTGTACCAGCTGAATGTGTAGAATTGAAATACAAAAATTCTAAGTAATTTCACATATTCAACTCGTACTAGTTTGAGCCATAATGTATATTGATGAGTAATTTTACACGCAAAACAATATATCGAAAGAAGTATAAAATGTATTTGGTTTACAAAGAATTTGACTCTCAAAGGAAAAGAAAAAGAAAGAGACAAGATTTTTCGTCACTCTTTCTCTGGAACATAGAAACACAAGCTTTCATTAAACACAAGCTTTTAAACATCTTCAAAAAAATTTCTTTTTTATTTTCCATCTTATAATAAATCTGATACAATAAATTAAAGGTAACAAATAGTACATGTTGATGCTAAAACTCAACACTCGTTACAAAAGTGTGGGACTTCGTATTGAATTCTTTATTAGACGAAAACGGATTACAAACAAAGGCTAAGAAGTA